>ATSW01106461.1:0-18672 GCA_000444245.1 Botryllus schlosseri | reverse complement strand
CACCCGGACAGCGATATGGTGGGCGTGTCTGGCGGGGCATCAAAATCGGAAATCTGTTTCCGCTTGCGCTCGGCTGATTTCGGAATAAAATCCTGCTTTTTCGCTGCGTTCAAAGCGCTTTGCTTCATAATTCCGTATGGAGTCTTAGCGGATGGCAACTGTGCGTCTGCTTGTTTGTTTGAGCAAATCGGTATTGCGGGTTTGTATTTTGTTTTTTTCTTCGAATTCTTACTTTTCGGCGCATTTTTCGGCTTAGCCGCGCATTCAAAGGGTGCCGAATTAACGTGGTAGCCACGGCGTGGCGTTACCGTTTGACATGTGCCTTTCAAAAGCACCGAAAACAGAGTACTTTGCCGTTGACACCGCGGTATTGCGACTGCCGACTGAACGATACCCTGACTTTTCGGGTCCAGGCCCGTAAACTTGTAAAACCCCGATTTAGAGCCGGCCCGGTCTCGGGCAACGGCCGTGTCGACGTACGTCAGCGTCTGCACCAGGCCCTGCGATTGCACGCACACTTGGGACGCGGCTTTCGGAAAGGGAAAAGGCGAATTCGACACGTAAAACTGCGTCTTTTTAGATTTACATTTTGCCTTTGGCGCCGCGGGCGCCGTCGCTTTCGGCCAGTTCGGATTTGGTATTTTCTCAATTTTCACATTGCAACCACCAGCCTCTCTTTTAACTGCCCCAGGGTCAAAATACGGCCGCGCCACTGTACCACCCTGCGTCCCCCTGCCTTCCGAATTATTGATAGAGTGAACGTGATGATGGTGATGTACGTGTGTGTGAAACACTTGAAGGGGCGTGTCTAAGACACTGTTAGGCCTGGGAATTTGCCCAGGGTCGCGATAATACTGGTTGAAAGCGTACGGATACGAAGACTGCGGCGGGGTACACCGAGACGGTGTCCCGGGGGCGTTAAAATACGAGCAGTTCGGTTTGTTTTGTGGTTCGTAACAGTGATTAGCAGCGTTGTACCCGTAAGGCTTTGGGGCAGATAAGTTATTTTGTATTTCTTTCATGTGTGCGTCGTTGTACAGCGCGGGTGATGCGACATCTTTACGCCACTGATTCGCGACAGTGCCGGGTCTCGTGACTTGGGTCACGTTGGGCAAGTTTTGCCCCGAGTAACAAGACTGCGGCCTGTTGTGGGTGGTCGGCATCACCCAGTTTTCATTCACAAACGGCGCGTTTGGAAATGGAGTTTTCGCGCGTCGCGCTGCTGGTACCTGGGTTTTGGGTGGGGCTTGTTTTTTCGGGGCCGCGCTGGCGTTTTGGGGCGGGTTCATCGGCGTCGGGGCAGGGACGGGGTAGGCGATTGTCTGTGGCGGATTGTTGTCACCAAGCTGGGTTGGCGAGGTCATCTCGTCGATGAACTCCATCAGGGTTTCTTTTTCGAATTGGTCCAAATTGGCGCTTGCCCCGGCACGAAACGCTTCTGTAAACATTCCCGCAAATCAATTTGCAACCAAAGCAACAGCATAGTCATTGTTCGTAGGTCTACATGAGTTGAAATACAGGTAGCGATATCCAATTGAGTAAAAATGCAAGTATTTGCCGTAAGAAATGAAAAGTAGAGTGATTCATTTTGACATGTCGAATTGAGTCAAAATTTTATCAAAATTGTAGCGTTAGGTCAATAAATTGTTAAAATTGTTTCCAAAAGTCAAAATTTTTGCAAGCCGCATTTCGTCTGTATCGTACATGTTTGCACTGTCGCTGAACTTATCATTTGACAATTGACATCTTGTTGTCTACTTTAGAGCCTCAGTGTCTGGTCATTGTGAATCATAAACATTCAAACGAAACAAATAAGTTGGCATGGCTCAACGTACTGCAATATCCCAACTGAAGTAAGACTGCGTGGACATTGGTTCTTATATCAAGAAGCGCAATGATGAAACATTGTGATGTAGACAACGGCAATTCGTTACTGACCACATCTGAGGTTAACCGGTGGTGAGCGAATACCCGAATGAATCTACTTTTTGAAATATCAGTGCCATTTTACTTGTAATCAACAAGAAATTTATGTTGCTTCTACTTCTACTTGTAGTCAGGTACCAACAAATGACTGCTTTGACCACATCTGGATATACGTACGATTCCAACAAGCTGACGATATCGAGAGAGATTCACTTTACAAAAATTCTTACTTGACGGTCCATTCGAAGTGACGTCTTCGAAGACTTTGTCGAAATGCTGCAGCATAGTCTCGTTTTTATCTCGGGTCGAGTGGGGCGCCGTCTCGGGGCGTTCCTCCTTCTGTCCTTCGGCGGGATGGTCGGCGATGAGCTGTTCGAGTCCGCCCATGTTCTTGAAGAGCGAGTCGTCCACAAGGTCGAACATTTTCGAAGCTTAATTCGAAATGGAATATGTCGACATTGGAGCGAGCGATTGTGGGATTCGACACACGAACTTAGTCGCAAGTAGACCGGGCAAGGCACCAAGGTTTATATTAAGCGACTTTCATGGCCATATCCGGCCATACTATAGATCTGTGGTTCTCAAACTGGACGGCGGGTGAAAGTATGAGGGGAGGCGTGAAGTCACCTGAGAGAAATGGTGTTTCTTCGACTCGGTACGAGTTCAATTCCTGCTGAAACTCCCATGTTTCAACAATGGCAATAATCGCCATTATATTTTGATTTTAAACGTCATAATTTCACGTCACGATTTTGACCAATACCGAACCGTACATGTGACTGTGTCCAATACAATATGAAACTGGAAATTACATCGTGCTCCACACGATTTACCTCCAGCTCATAATCATTGTCTGAATTCTATATTTGTGAAGTGTCTAATCAGCCATACCACATTACCACACCCCAATCCATGCCACCAAACGATACGTTAGGATTGCAAATATTCTTGTCGCTCATTTCAATATTTTTTGACATCATATGATGATAGGGGGGGGTGCGGAATTTTCCACTATCGTCAAGGGGGCTGTGTCGAAAAAAGGCCAAGAAACGCTGCTGTAGATGGTCGGTAACTTACTGCATGATAAAACAATATTTGGCGGTGAAAATAAACAGAATTTACGGTCAAATTGTCTGGCATTATAATACAAAGAATCAGGGCCTACGCCGAATAAGGCACTTTGTACCTTTCAATTCGAGCCGAGTCGCGACTCAGACAGACCACTCCCACTATCACCTCTACTAGACAGTTTTCACTTGCTTAGACAAAATCAGGCATAGAACACTCACTATTCTACTTACTCAGATATCGCTACTTCTACTTGAGTACCTACGATGAACACTTTGACCAGCTTCAGACGGTTTCGCACAGAGTCAACTATAAATTTGAAGCCAACATATATTCTTAATTGAGGAATATATTCACATTGAAACACGCCCGAATATTTTATATATCGGCCGACACTCGTCAGGGGTGATCGTCAGCAACTAGAAGAATACTAAAACATTTTATATACCTGTAACATTGTGTATATATATGAACATTGTTTATCAACAACCGTCCCACGCATATTATCACAAGGAGGACTCACCGTCTGCCCCTAACGATTCCGCTAGCTCGCCGAAAAAATCCCTTTCTGTCTCCTGCGTCGCGGCCTCCGTGCCTTGCGTCATCACGGGTGACCACGGTCGTGGCGGTTCGGCGACGCCTTTGGGACACGCCACTGGAGACGGAGGATACGCGATCGACATGAGCGCGTTCGGCGGCGGGAAAGGCTCGCGGCTGTCGTCTGAAGACGCCGTGAACATAGTCCGGGGCCGGTGGATAGAGTTCAATTTCACAGTAACGCTGTTTCTGGTCACCTGAAACACGAAACCATGATAAAAACAGATGATCAGACAAATTCTGATGTGACCAAACAATGATCTGAGCAGAGTCATTTTCTAGTTAAGTTTTAGGCCGAACCACTTTGTATATTGTAGAGAGTTGTATTGGTATATGCTTGCATCACTTTCAAGAGCGAAACTGTGATGAAAATCGGGGGGGAAAGATTCTGTATCATGATGATTGAATATATATTAAAAAATTGCAACTGTTTGAGGTGTGTATCGGTCATTTTGTGGTTGTCGCGAAGATGCACCCTGCAACTACAAAGCGGCCGCCTCTGACTATCCACTAAAAGAACGCGACTCATCGACATAACCTACTTTTTGAATAATATATTCATATTTATTCCCGAAGCTTTTAGGCCGACACTCATCAGGCGATACCGTCAGCAATAATGCGAGCATTCAAAAATTATGTTTAAAATCTAACGCCCATTTCGTTTGTCTGTTCGCGAGTCCGTCATCATCACTACAAGTCAACTTAGTCTATGCCAACAGAAAGAATTTGTGTATCATTTAAAAATCGCACATAAACTTGTTGGTCTCTGGTTTTTCGAAGTTGTATTTTGCTCAAATGTGTGACGTTATAATCAACGATATTGTTGTTAAACATAGTTTTTGAATGTTGACGGTGTCCCCTGATGAGGGTCAGCCGCCTTCGATGAAGCAATCCTCACCTTCTTGCTCGGAGAGTAGACCCTCCTAACTGGCGTGGCAACAGAAACCGCCTTCTTCTCCTGCCCCAAGTCGAGGCCACGTTTCGCAATCACAGTGTCATCATCGTCAGCCCGCGTGCTCCCGGCAGATTTAGCAGCACCGCAGTCTTTGTTTTCGACCAGGTCGATCGTGCAGTTGCCGGCGTCGCTATCGACAGACGCAATCTTGCATATGGGTTGGACGGTTCGGCTCGCGACCGGGACGATGGATTTTGTCACTTTTGCCTCTCGGCTGTCGTCATTCGGCGACAGCGAGTTCCGATCAATCTTAGTAGCTAGCTTCCGCTTTTTCGCCTCTTTCTTCAATTTGACGGCCTTCTTCTTGGCGGTCTTGTCGGCGGCTTTGTTGCGCGACTTGCAATTTACCAAAACCTCGTTACCGCCGCGTCCCTTTTTACATACGGCGTCAACCAGGGACGTACACAGCGCGCTTACGCTGTGCTCGGCCTGTTCCGACGACACCACCCTGTCTTCCAGCCGCAACACAACATCGGACTCTAACGTCCCGGTAACACTTGATTCAATTTGAGGCAAGGTATGATTTCCTGTTGACGTACAAACCAATTTTTCCGCCTCAGCGGGAGTATTGTCAATGACGCAACTTGTCAGACTACCCGTGCTGACAACGGCCGTTTCCGCATCGGCAGACGGCTTTTGTTTCATGACAATCGCGTTAGACACACCGGTACAGCTTCCTTTAAGAGACGCAAACAACTCAGTTTTCCCGTGATATTCCACACTAACGCCTTCGACGGTATTTGTGCTGACAACACTCTTGCAGATTTTTGTCTGGTCTTCGTCAACTTTGACCTTTGACCGAGTATGACTGTCCGATACCTGCTCGGACAACGCTTCGCCATGTCGCAGCAAGTCGAAGGCCATTTTCTCCAAGATCGGAGCATCTGATTGTACCGGTTCTGGGTTTGAGTTTTGGGTCAAAGGTGAGGCAGCGTCTGGCGCTTTCGAACTAGAATTCAAAATCTCTGCATTTCCACCAGCGGCATTAGATGCAGCGTCCGTGTCGGTAGACACCACATCCGCGGCATTAGACTCTGACCTCCGCGGCCCGAACGGACACAAGCTGGCCAGCATGTGTTTGCTCCTGCGGCCCATAGGCCGTGGCTTTTTTGGCGGAGGCACTAAAGGGGGCCGTACGGGCTTTGCGACGATGTCGGCGCTTTTAGGAGAGTAGAGCTCATACAGCCGTAGCCCCTCTGCGGTCAGCTTCACCCGTTTGGCGTTTGGTATTCGCCAGAGCCCGACCCGCATGCTAGAGACGCCTTTGAATCTGAAACGAAAGGGGGAGTGAAACGGTCGTTCCGAACAGGGTTGCGGTGTTACACCGAGCCCTGAAGACCGAACGGGCAAATTTATGCGATCAAATTCTAGCCTTGCAGTGACGTCGTGAAGAGAATTGTGATTTCTTGATTAACTATCGCTATTTCTAAAAGTAGTAATATTAATCATTAACATTACGGAAAACTGTAGAAGCCTGTCATCAGTGCATAAGGCATATACATTAAAATTAGAATAAGACACAGCTGTGTTCGAATTAACAGTTCAAAATGTCCTTTGGTTTTTTCCCATAAAGTAGATAAATTTCCTCAGCCAAAAACAGTTTGACTGTAACATCCTGTTTTTGCAGCCAACTGTCCCAGAATGTAGCCAGATTTCAACTACGTGGCCCTATATCGCCAGACAATTTGACCATAAAATCCAGGCCTATCTATTTTTCCAGGCAAAATCAGTTTGGATCATACCCACTTTTAGCGGCCAACCAGATTTTAACAACCCAACCACGCAAACGGCAACTATGGCACAGAAATTTCGGCTTGGTCGCCGGGAATCCGCCAACGCATAAGACATCGAGAAGGTAAATATGTCTTAATAGTCACAAATCACCTGTTGACGATAATCCATTTCGTTACGGCTCGTCGCTTTTTCCTCTTCTTCGGTTCTTTCGCTTTCTTGGATTTGGTTTTCGTGCCGTTGAGCCTCGGCACAGACGACCTGAGCGCTACTGCGTTAGGGTCGTCGCAGTCAGATTCAAAATCCGAATCGAAGGTGGTCTCGTAAAGCGGATCTTCCAGGTAGCTGAAATCGTGATCAAAGCGTAACCGAAGGGCTGGCATAATCGCATGTGACGCAAATTACGACCATGTATTAAAACAATTTTGACCTAACGCTACGATTTTCACAAAATTTTGACTTATTTTGACATGTCAAAAAAAATCGCCTGGGTAATCAGACAATCGAAGCGGCCTCGTTGATGACTGCGATTTCGACACGCATTCGCTGAGAAACACCATCCTCTCTATCGACCACACAAGCAAATTAACATTCTCCTTCTCTAAATCAAATTGTTTGCGCCCCTATTCGTGATCCTTAATTGGAGCGCGAAATTGGACAGTGTATTTGTGTGTGCCTGGGAAGTGCGCATACTGCATATTCATTACAAGGCTTTGCCAACATCGATCAGGAAATGCAGCTCAAACGTCGTAATAATGAACAAACAATTGTCGCTGAGTAAGGTAGGCCTACTTCATTTTCCGAGTTCCAACTCCTATGGCTCCTGGGGCAATGTTTTTTAGCCTACATGTCAAACAAAGTCAAATTTAGGTCAAAATTGTAGCGTTAGGTCAAAAATTGTCAAAATTGTTTACAAAGTTGAATCTTTATTGCAACAAGCATTTCGTTTGTATCGTAGATTTTGCACTGACGGTGAACTTATCATTTGACATTTTACAGCTTGTAGCCTACTTTATAGGTCTATGGTTGTAGACGGCCCATTTTCTGCTCATGAACGGTCAAATGAAACAAATAGGTTGACATGGTGTTATGCTCAACGCATCGCAATATCCCAACTGAAGCAAGACTGCGTGGGCATAGCATGGTTCTTATATCAAGAAGCGCATGATGAAAAATTGTGATGTAGACACCATTGCCAGCATGAAGCAACCCGGTTTGTCACCAGCAGTGTGCGCACAACTTCAGTGTTGTCAGTCAACAACTGCTGCTGTTGAACGTTCTTTCTCTATTAGCAAGCTACTTAGTAAGGACAGCCAATTGCTACCCGAGAATGTAGAAATGTGGGAAAGTATCTTTTGTTGTACTACAATTTTTTTTCAATTATTTCTACCATAATGCGTAATGTAACTACTGGTATTCTTCATAGGGCCAGATTTCCTTAATTTCCTTCATGTAAAAATTTGTCAAAAATTATTTTCCAGGCCGAACTACTTAGCAAGGACAGACAGTTCCAACCAGAAATGAAGATAAGTAGTACAATGCTGATATTATGTGGGAAAACACCTAATTTGCATACGTTAGGTCAAATTTGGTCAAAATTAAGATTTTCAAAGTCAAAAATGTCAAAATTTTGATTTTTTAGGTCAAAATCTTCCATTTTTCAGGTAAAAAAATCGCCCTAATTATTGCATTAAAACATCCACCAACCACACATATGACAAGCAGCCCTGCTCCCAGATTAGCCGACCTTAATATCATGAAACTGTGTTACACACCCCAGAGAACACGTTACCCCCAGCGTTAACCGTCAAATCAACTTGAGCCTACCTGTTTTTCGAAGCCAGCCTCGGCCTCCTGGCCCTGGTCTGTTGACACGCTTCCTTCTGGGCGACGTCGTCAGTTTTTTTGCGAACACGCCTGGGTTTTGTCGCTGCGGCAACATCACCGCGTGATTCCGATTCCGTGTTTAACCCGGCAACTGGTACCGAGGTAATCTTAATCATATTACCATCCAACGTGGAAATCGGGTACGTCCGCCGGGCGTCAGGGGCCGGCATTTGATCGAGATTGATGACCGCGGTGCGGGTGAACTTGCATAGTCGGTCGTTGTCATATAGAGTCACCCCTGGATTTTCGTTAAGTATCTGTTTGAAGACGTTGGTCCTTGCGCCACCCTGCCGTTTAGTGAGAACCACGTCCGGTTTGTCAACGTGTATCGCTTGCTTCAAAGTAGGTTTGATAATTTCAGTAGAAAGCAAATTTTCGTCTTTACACTTTGCGATTTTGATAGTTTCGTTTGCACTTGTTTCGTTACTCTTTGCAATTTCGTCTTTTAGCAGCGTATCAAAAGAGGTATTTTGGGAAGATATATTACATTGTGTATCGTCTTCGAGTTTTTTACAATCCGCTACGTTTTCCGTACATGATTTTGTGTCCGCCGATGCGGCATTGTTGCGTGCCGAGTTTGTACGGCTACGTCTGGTACATCGTCTGTGGGACCCTTGTTTCTCATCACCGACTACGTCATCTCCGTTAATCGAGTCGGCTTCAATAGTGGGTGCTTTGCTTGATAAATGTTGCTTTGTTGGTATGGCAGACACTCGCTTGTCAGTTTCACTGGCAATAACAGAGGTACCTAGGTAAATATTAAGAGACCAGTTACGATGATGATAACACACGGTGAACAACGAATGTTGCTTCCAATAATCTCGCAAATCTAATCATAGGCCACCCTATGACAATTCTAGGTTGAAAATGCTCCGAATATGTTCACATAGTCAGAAATCTATTATCTCATTACTATCAAGTTATACCTATGAGAGGCACTGGTCACAGTTTTTTCAGCAATTATTTTCCAGTGTTGGGTGTATAAATATCATATTTTGATTCCATACTGATATCGATGATATTAGATCACTTACTTTTGCCGGTAAAGCCAATATTTTCTGATAAAATAAATTTGTAGGAAAGGACATTTTTACATGGTCTAATGAACGCAAAAAGTGCTATTTTTGTAACTGCGATAAAATCCAAATGACTAATCCTATTTTGATAAAATCAGGTTTATTTTTATCAGGCTACGATTGTCTCCGTTTGAGTGCAATTTCACTGAAATTCAAGATCACAGGGTTATCTTTGGCAAAAAAGTTGGGTTGATTTGGCGTGGAACGACCCCATATCAAAATGAGAACAATTCATGCTCTAATGAGCGGCAGTCATTTAAAACTGTTTCCTTGTGAACTTTGTTTATTTACAATTAAACCAGGTGAGGGGAGGACGCTTATAGAATAGGAACGCACAACTTTTCAACTCGAAAACTTGACTGAAAGTTTGATACTCGCCTATGAATCGAAGAACCCAGGTAATCGATATTGCCCAGCTGCCAAGGTAGGCCAACACCCATGTTACCAAGATATAATTAGTCTGGGCTTGATCAAGCCCAGATGGAAGCGTTACCCATAGACTTAGACAAGAATAATCAGCCACACAGAGAAGAGCCTTACTTTTCGGTAGATCGTCCGAGGTACCATCTAACTGTGGAACGCTGTCGTCCTCAGAGTCTGTAAACTCCCGAATTTCCGACGCAGACATGTCGTCGAGGAGGTCGCGTATCGCGCTGTCCCATCTCTGCGACATTTCAAAGCTCTCGATGGCGTCCTCGTCGTCGCTAGGCGACGGCAAAGGTCGGGTGTCGTCGGAAAATGATTCGATGCGTGGCGAGTCGCGGAAGGACTGCGATAACCGTTTCATCGTTCGATTATGCGACTGCTCGCATTCTTCTACGTCGAGACGCTCGTGGTCTGCATCCAACGGGCCGTTTCCGTGCTGGGTGGCCACCGAAGTGTCCAACGCGTCTCTGCAGATTGGGGATGACATGAGGTAGCGGTTTTCGTGGGTTATGGGAAAGCGTAGAAAGAATCACGGCATGGAAGCATTACATATTATAACTAATTTACAGAAGAAAAAATGTAATTCTGTGATAGTGAGAAGTAGAAATCAGCGTTTGTATCAAGTCATTTCGATTCATTGTAATCTTCGACTCAATACACGTTATTAGTAAAATTTCATCATCATTCGTCATCTAAAATTTTCGGATTTACCGTTCAAAATAAAACGACACCACAAATTGAAAATATTTGAAGACTCAATATTGACCTTAAAATTTGGCTCCGTGTAAAGATATTATTCCACATTTTTCATACAACAAATCCGAGCCATGCGAAGTCATTTTAGGACAGTGATTCCAGTCGAGTCAAGCAATACGTAGACGTGATACAAGTCATCACAATAAGGGTAGCAGTAAAATACAATATCGCAAAAAATCGAAGCTGATAAAATGTTTCAGCGGTCGCCGCTAAAACTTAGACTTCCTAGCCGCAGAAAAATCAACCTCATAGGCACCCTCTTGCATAGAGCGTTGATGATATGTTCGGGTAATAAACTGANCTNANAACTTGACAATATCCGNAAAATCTTACTTGATAACGGTTACCCTGAACATGTCATCAACCGNGGCATAGAGAGGAAAGTAACNCANTTCAANGCAGAAAANTCAACAGAGCCTACCGAACGAACAACCAAAGATGTTTACATCCATCTACCTTGGNTAGGNCCTNTTTCCACCCGCTTTGAAAAGCAATTGATTTCAGCGNTCAATAAGTGTTNCGACACAGTGAAGACCAACGTGATTTTCACGACAACGCAACTGCTCCCNGCAACNCGTAAAGACNTGCTNCCCGCACTTCANCAAAGCAATGTAGTTTACGAATTTAAGTNNCACTGTGATTNTGGCTACGTGGGAAGAACGTCAAAGCGCTTGCAGGAACGCATAAATCAGCATGTCCCTAGATTCATTAGAACACGCTCGATGAAAAGCTCACCCTTAACTCACCCGCTCAAGATTGATGCGGACCAATCAAAGGCCATAAATTCTGCAATTGGCAAACACTTGTTGGATAATCCCGCCTGTGCGAAAAATTATCGAGACGACAGATTTCGCATACTCGGAAAGGGTCGCTCACACTTTTATTTGTGCGCCTTGGAGTCGACTTTTATCAAAATACACCAGCCAAGGCTGTGTCAACAAAAAGAGTTTGTGTATCATCTAAAAATAGTACATTGAACGCTCTCGTATTCGACATTTCGTGCTGGTGACGTCATATTTTGTGTTACGATTGTTGATATACGCTGTTCTTTCGAATTCTCTACTAGTTGCTGACGATTACCCCTGACGAGTGTCAGCCGAAAATATTCGGGTTCATTTTAATATGAATATACTATTCAATTGTATATTGAAACTTAGACTTTTAAGTGAATTACAAGATAAAAGTATTCCGATCCCGAATCTGCCTTGTCTTTTTCCTTATTAATCTATAAATACACAACAGCCAACAGAGAAAACTAAACATGATGTGAAAGGAGAAGTGAAGAATATGTTCCTTCAAGGAAAACCCAATGGTTGTAAACAAAAGCACATAACGATGATGCCACGATGCTACTCGCTCACGTGTAAACGTAAATTCAGACGGCTTTACAATATAACTAACAGTCTCGACCATCAACAAGAAGCATGTTTAGTAAGCAAGATGATTTAACATCATCCGTTTCCAACATGCCTCAATGATTCGAGCAAAGTTTTTGCTTTGGGCACTGGAAAAATCTTGCGCGCCTTCCAGGCAATTCATTACTTTGACATTGACAAATTACACATTTGCTATTGTAAACAATCCATATTGTATACCTGTATTGGCGCTGTCAGTTACAGACCAGACACAATAGAATGGATGATTTTCCGCGCAGTCGAGCATGAATAAAGCACTGGACTGTATAGCCTGTTTTCAAGTCATTATAACTGGAACGATCATTCATGCCCTGGAAGGGGGAATTAATCCTAAATTCAAGACTGTTTTCAGTGGTTGTGAATTGATTGCAAGACCTAAACAGTAAACAACTGCTAATATGCAGCTATCAGCATATTGGATTAGGATGAGATGAGTCAAAATTAACATGTCTGTTATGCCTTCTCGCACCATTGGCTAAATGAAGTCTATGAATTGACATAATTCTTAATTGAGAATTTTTGATAGTGTGCTTTTATGAACAGAAGTTTAGTTGGCTTGCACAGCTTTAATAGTAGGCTAATATGCAATCATCACATAAATATATATATTACAGACCAACGACCAACTACCAGGAATGTCATTTACTACGATGTAACCCTTCAAATTCTAACCTCTCTACATACAAGCACTAGGCTTTCTATAGAGGCTATAAAGTTTTAGTCACTGACATCAACAAAATCAACACCTCAATATCTCCGTGGAGTTTGCGGATAAATAAATATCGGGTGTCAAACAAAAATTGTCCATTAGCACCTTTTGCAGTCGGACAAAAAGTTCACGAACATCACCAGCGCAAAATCTAAGAGAATGACACTGTTGCACGACTGTACATAACATACAAGGAATTGTAGGAAAATCTGTACCTCAAGGCCATCTCATAACATATTCTATCAAGGACAAAATCAGCCGTAATTCCACAAAATCATGACTACAGCAGTTGGTGACACATAGGGTACATTATCGGGTAGAGATCTTCTGTGAAATTCAAAACATCTATTGCTTCACGTTATTCCTCATTATCTACTCATGGTCGCAAGTGCCAGGTGCTTGAAATAATAGAAACAAATCCTTACTTGTTGAAACGTTTACTATTAGCACCACTTCACAGAAGTCGGTTAGCTCATATTGTTGATAAGAACGTGTGAATTACATCGTGACAGACGTTTGGACTACAAAATTTTGCTCGTAACACACATTTGGCGCGGAATGCTATAATTACATTTGCACAGCAGACAGATGCATAATTTGGCGCTCCCTTGACAGCAAAAACAGCATTATTTCGTTTGATGAAAAGGAATAAAATGTGGACAAGAACGAATATAAAGTGCATGAATGGAAGGTTAAATTCACTCACAAATCAAAAAATGCACTGACTTTCGCAACAATGTATTATTTTCCATTGGTGCTCAACAATAGACCCGTAATTACATAAGACACTAGACAGACACAAGGAAACCTTAATAAACACAGGTTATCTCAATCATCTCTACGACAATATAATCACACCACTTTTGCCTCCAGTAAGAGCGGCCATAAAAACTCTACAATTACACAGGCCTCTTGGGATCCTGCGCACGTACACAGATGTCGTCTACGAGATGAGTGCATGCTGTGAGAAAAATCGCAACGGGTGAAGGGCATGTTATCCATTCTGTAATTCGCTGTGACTTTGCCACCATAACAAGATGGAATGATGCATTCAAGATAAAATTTTGATGCGGAGCTGTGGAATATCTCAGACTCAAACCTATTTGAGTATTGGCCTATCCAAGTATTGGGCATGACACACCCCCTTTTCACGTCGAAAATGATTGATGGGCAACTAATTATATTGTGCAACAACGTGTGTCATTGCACTGCCCGTGCAGCTAACAAGACATTGACATCGCCCTCCTTCACGGTATGATTTTCAGGAATCCAGCCTCCGCTACACGGGAATCATATTGCAAGCAGACGGCTACTCTCATGAGAAATTTACATGCAGAAAGCTTTGGAAAAACGCACAAGAACACTTGTAGCTCTGAAAGGGTTTTGAATTATTCTCAACAAACGCAGTGATCAGGTATATTGAGCAAGTTCCACCTGTACTCACTTTACAAGAACTATAAATTACCGTAACTTGATTCATACAGCATTACACAATCACAATAACAATCACTGCCAAGATATACAACATAGTTGGCTCACGGCCTCTAGACTTTAAATTCATAATACCGCTGTTTGGATAAGTATCACAGAAAAACAAACTGAAAAATGTTGACTGCACAGGCTGTTATTCCTAGCAAGTGGTCAAACAATGGAAGAGTGGTGACTAACGGAAAAGTGGGTGTCGTTGGCAATTTTCGGCAGGTGGTAAACGGAAGGGTCCTTAGTTGAACAACCAAGACGCAACACCTACTAGAACAAAAGAAGGTGCGACTTGACACGAGCTGGCCAATAGCAGTTCATTTTAGCAGCTTATCTCTCCGTAGTTTTGCATATTAAAAGACAGTTATCAATCGAAATCATAGACTGGTTTAGTCAGTATTCAGTAATTAGCAAATAATTATTGATTATTAATGATCCAGTCAATAATAATTATAGACCAAACATGAACTGTGCTTTGTTGCAATGTTGGGTTACCATTTGGTTAGTTTGGCATGTTGCATTAGGCACTTGGCGGGCTCCTAATCCTAATCCTAAAATAACCATAACTTAAATGAGTTAAATCCATGCATACCACGTGCTGAATTTAATATGTCGCATTAACTAAGTGCAATATATCACAATTCGCGCTCATAATCCGTGAAGCATTGATTTTCAAATTTATTAATACAACATTGATGTATCGTTTCTGATAAAAATAAGAGTTTCTATTTTCTATTCTACATTTCTATTGCCAAATTTATCAAGAGCCGAATTCAACAGGCTAGGTAAGGTAACCCTTTGGCGTCTCCTCCGACAGTCGACGCATAGCCTATTCAGCTGAGAAATCCACATCAAAAAAATGTCTCACAAACCTTTCTTCCATTCGCCGCAGTAATTCCAAAGTCGAAATATCATCCTCCGACATCATCGACGCGCTATTCGATTGCGACCATTTCAGCCTCGAACTGCCGCTAGACTTCATGCCCTGGCTGCCAGCCGGCAACGTGGATCCTCCGGACAGCACCAGGCTGTCGTCTGACACCACGTCACTGGGAGACGCGAAAAAATCCACAGATTCGCGCCGGGACTGGAGCGATTCCGGCGATCGTTTGCTGCCGGTGGATGGCGTTGTGAAAGACAGTGACTCGCTGAACGATTGGCCGCCGTTCTCTTCCTTGTAACGATCTAGGGCATCGTACAGCATCTGAAGAGCACAGATCCATATTCAAGGAAGACTACAGAGCAAACTTATGCTTATCGTTTTTAGAAACACAAAAACATCACACACAAAGAACACTACAGATATATAAGTACAGTGCAAGCAGCGATTTCCAAGTAAATAAGTAAGCATTCTAGGCCTGTTTTTGCATAAGAAACTGAAAACCGTCGAGTGGTCTCAAATCATAACCACTCGACTAACTAATCCTAATTTTAGTATTTCGTTACTGAGACATTGTTGGGGAGAGAGACATTATCGGCCACATTTGTAGGGAATAAGGAGTTTGTGATCAGTGAATAAAATGGCTCCTGTCGCTATTCCAGACGTTCTTATAAATCTGATCAACTAGAACTTGAGATGTACTTATGATTTGACTGCGTGCATTACTCAGTTCAACTCCACACAACACTGGTAATGCTGTTATGATAACTGCGCGAACTTGATCAATACCGTTTTCAGCATAGTGAGGAACGTTCTATCCATGCCAATTTTCAAACCAACCGCCAAATCCTTCTAGTTCTCATTACCGTAACGAGAGAGAAGCTCAAATTAAATCCAATTAGCGAAAAGATAGTATCTGGATCAGTGGCGACTGCAGCCAATCTACCACATCCCCATACTGGAACAAAATGTATAATCTCCGCATGTATATGTATAATCTAGGTTAAGGTTACCTTATCATAACACCGGCCGTTATCTCAATCCACAGCTTTGACCTCAATCTTATCAATTGGATTATCTCTACTCACACAGAATTGCTCCGATTTCTGTGGAGTGCATTAGTTCAAAAGATTGCACCATTTTGTATATTGTTGTAAGCATCACGAATCAGGAAACTGATAGAGTCAGCTACTAAAATCACGCTGGCAAAGCTATTGACAGGCACGGTTCCATTAGAAACTTTGTCTACAATATATGCATGGTCTGAACTAGTAAAATTAGATCCTTGGTGTGAGTACCGTACCATAGCCTACCATTGAAACTAATATAACGAATACCTGTGTTCAAATTAGTGTATTGTATGCACTGAAATATGCGTAATTGCGTATTGTACACAGCGTAACTAGTAACGGAGCCAACAATTACAAAAAATCACTTGTACTTCACAGTACTCGCATACCGTAGTAAGAACCTCTCCCTTTAGTAAACAGCAGTAAGTTCACAGAAACGTAAGCCAAATGGTGAGAGATCGCATGGACCACAAACTGCATACATTCAACCTACCTGGAAATATCTCGCCTCCCTTTCGCTAAGATTTTCGGGCATCGCCCTCGGCTGCGATTGTTCCATCACAATTTGAGAGTCTTCGTCTCTTTTCCGTCTCCGAGATTTTTCATCCTCCCAAATCGCTTCGATGCCCGGATTGCTCGTCGTAGCCTCCAACAGCTCGTATCTGCAAAGGAGGTTGTGAAAAATCAAGGAAAACTGGATAGTGGATATCCATCGTAATTAATGTTGGCGACATTAGGCAGAATATATTTTCTTGGGATAATTATGAATATTTTAAAGTGATTTGCATCCAAAGGTTTGTTGTTAACAGAATAGCAATGCATCACTCAAATGTCTGTGAGATCGAACCACATTTGAAACCCAGAACACTGAGAACACGCAGATGGGGTTATAAATATCAGTGTTGGGATGACTCGAGTCAAGTCATGACTCGAGTCACCTTTTTCGTATGACTTGACTTGACTCTAGTCACTTTGCAAAAATGACTTGACTTGACGTTTCAAAATTGCGCATTGGCTCGTGACTCGAAGCTAAATTCACGAGTCCATTTCAAGTCATCAGTAATCGCTGTCGACTAAACCGCTGTACCTTACACAAGTTCAGATTGTTAACGATACGCTGGTGTGACCTGATAGAGCAACCAATAACTCGATGATTGTGCGTTTTACCGAGCCTAAATTGCTATATCACAAATAAATTGATCACACACGCAGTAGCTTACAGCTTACGTTGTCGTATTCAGTAAAAGTAATAAACTAGCAATGTATCTCTGTTCTACAAACTGCTCACTGTGCCCAGTGCTCACCTTAACCAACCCTGCTGCATGATTTAAATCAAACGTTTATAATTGTATTTTATGGGTAAATAGGTGGATAGAGCATTATATCATATCCTTTTTTAAACTTTATGAGGTTTCGTATTTTATTATGCAATTTGGCTGATAATTCTAGACTGAATTTTTTATTCGTTTCTCGATTCGGAATAAATTGGGACTACATCTGTGTATAAAAGAGTTAGCATAATGCCATGACTTTGAATCATGTCTCGTACTTTGAAAATTCAACTTGACTCGACTATAGTGACTTGACTTGACTCGAGTCACCTCCAAAAATTGAGTGACTTGACTGAGTCGAGTCACCTTTGAAAATCGAGTGACTTGACTTGACTCGAGTCAAAATGTGCAATGAATCGAAATGACTCGTGACTCGAAGGTAGTGACTTGATCCCAACACTGATAAATATTGGCTTCATTTTGCACAGATACAGCCACTTTTGAACTCTTCCTTTCATTCAACATTCAATAAATCCGACAAATTGTCTAATCCTCAGTCTTACCCTGCTACGATTTAAGATTGAGGACCAATTTGATTTTAACATGAAAGCTATAACCAACTACACCTCAACTTACTGGTGTAATACTTATAAAATCATTCTATGCAATCGTCTGAATACAGCAAGCATAAGCAGCTTTGTGACTGTATACAGATCGCAGTTTCTGGCGGCAAATTTAGGATAAGGAAACGAAATAATCCGGCACGATATGGCACGAAAAAAAGCACACTTAATCCATCCTGAAACACGAGTAATTAATGTCGCTGCCTCAGGATTGAATGTTTCAAATCCCTAGGCTAACATACTACGTCTTATCAGATGTGTCAGGCTGTACCAGTGTTCGCCTAGCAACAGTGGCGCATACTTTACAAGCCGCAAGAGGTTGAAAGTCACGGTGCGTGTGTTGCAGTGATTACATCCAATACCCTTGTGATTTCCCCATTAGGATCGAAATATTACTATTATTATTTTAGAGGATATTTCAAATAGTAACCTTACAGTCAAAATGGCTGCAGTTAAGATATTAATATACATTTTATTAATATCTTCGTGGCAGTATTAAAACCAGAAGCTTTTCGAGCTGACACTCTTCAGGGGTAATCGTCAGCGAATGGAGAATTTCAAAAACATGCATCTAGCTAAATTGCATACTACCAATTTATGACGTCATAGAAACAAACAACATGAAATAAAATACAGGCGAACCGGGAGCGCAGCTAGTGGCCAATGTTTAGATTAACTAAAAATTCCTTCTGCTGACACAAACGCGGTCGGTGGATTTTAATAAAAGTCGATTCCAGTGCAGACAGATGGAATTGAGTGCGGCCTCTACCTAATATAGAGAATCTTTCATCGCGATAGTTTTT
>ATSW01106445.1:0-18674 GCA_000444245.1 Botryllus schlosseri | reverse complement strand
GTTCGCGTTCACAACAGAACCTTGGTAGGTTCTGCACTGTGAACCTTTTTGGTAAATTGTAATTTGCACTTCGTTATAAGATCTCTTTGGTTCAAGTTTATTGCATTTCAACTGCGGGTCACTCTATGCATGGCACTGGCAGCATAAAAAATCAACACTAAACGAGCATGCACCTTGACAACCTTGAAAGTTTTACTTGCTTTTTTGTTTCCAAAAATTTCTCGAAATATTCAGCGTTCCGTTTTGAATATTAAGTGACTCTCCGCTGTGAGCTTGACCCGCAATCACACAACATCACGAGCGATATACGTAGTCAGCGAATGATGCTTATTCAACCAATCAAAGGCATTGATATCGTTTTCTGATGTAAAATATCGAGTGGGCGTACGGGGTCAATCTTGACTTCATATCTTTACTGTATCATTAAAACCAAATCCGTGCGATTAAGGTGCTGGCTACTGCTATATAACTTGTTGTTTATGGTATCGGTAGCGAGTATAGAAACCCGTTTTACACTCTGCTCAACATCAATGTAGAAATACTCAGACTCCGAACACATTGTCCGGTCTGGCTAAGACCATTGAGGCGTAAGCTTATATTTCATGGTAAGTCCTCGTCGACATTGTTGGTAAAGCGACGGAATGTATTGATTTTATGATATTATTATATCCTTTGATAACCGCGGTTGATACATTTAGCGACGTTTAAAACGCGAATATGTAGCCTACTACAGCAATGTGACATTATGTGGCCCGAGTCTTCGCTAGGTATCGTGTACATTAATATAGGCTATCACTTCATTGAAAGATAGGGTTGGAATTAGAAATATGACGTCACGAGGTTCACGTTCGTGTTCACACAGAACCTTTCAATAAGGTTCGCGTTCACACGAACCCGAACCTTTCAGAGGTTCACACCATCCCTACTATTTACATATAGTTCAGGCGCTGTCGTGCTTAGCGCTGTTCCATATCCTGTACGCCATTGCGTCATAGATAATATTGAGATTCAGCTAATCAGACTCACAGCTCTTCGCTAAGCAAATTAAAGACAGAGCCATACTAGAAATAGTTTTATAGCATGTTTTCTGAACACTCCTTTACATTTTGTGCAATAGGCCTACTTGGTAAAATTGCAGTAAAATGTTGCATGGAAAAAGTTATAACATAAAATTCCGTCAAGCAGCTTAAAATATTATACTACATATATTCTGAGTATTTAGGAAGCTGCAAAAAAGTTGCAAACGTTGCAAAAACTTGCCCTATGATCAGTTGAGCACCTAACATACACTATATCACAATTTTCAGATATGCGGTGCAACCCTGGTTTCACCGCGGCATGCGATATCTGCCCTGCATTGCTTCGATAGGGATACAAGTTACAAGGTGCTAGTCGCGAAACATCATTACTCGTTTCATGCTGGATACGAAGTCGATGTGAGGGAGTAAGATTATGAAATTGTAATTATTCCAGAGCTACGATATGCGAGTGCGGGACGAGGCTGAGTGAATTGCGCTTTGAGATTCACCAAAACTGAGAGGTGTTAACAATCATGTCATAAGCATAATGGGTGATTTGTATAATTGATGATTCGAGTTGAGTAAGTGAGACACGATGTTCTCGATTATCGCAGTAATACGCTCCCCTATTATTTCAGGAACGAGAATTGTCAGTGCGATTATATTTCTGTATGACATCGGAGTGTCAACAAATTTGAATCAGTTTTGGAATGAGAGTAACTGGATTATTTACTTTGTGACCTCTTAACTGAAAAGGAACACATTTCAACAATTCAACCTTGTCTTATCTTATAAAGCTTAATAATCCACAATCGACCCTTGCGAGCACCTCGGCTATATCATCCCAAGTTCTAAAGTCGGTTTAAATATTACAGGTTGTGAAGATTCGAAAGCATCCATACGGTAAAATCGAAAATTACCTTTACTATGACATGGTTTTGTTAACTCTGAAAACCGAAGTGCAATTTGATACAAAGGCACAACCAGCGTGTCTTCCCGAGCAGAATCGCGTCATAGAGAAAGGTAATCAGCATTTGTTTCATTCTCACATTAATCAGCTATTTACAGTGGTTCCTCACCTTTTTCGTCTTCTTGGCCCGTGCGACCGATATTCGAGCGAAACATATTTTAGCTTGTATCAATCCGCCAACTCTGCTGACTAATATTCTTTGCGCAGGAAAAATGTGTTGGGCCTACGGCTGGGGACAAACGGAAGGCACTCCAGGAGTGGGATACTTGAAGCAAGTAGAGCTTGAAACGGGATCTCCGGAGGAGTGCATAGTGGTGTGGGGCAAGGCTGCTGCCAAGGAGTGGGCACTCTGTGCGGGGAAAAACGCGGCACACGACACTTGTCCAGGCGACAGGTTAGATATCAAAGAATTTTGAACTAAACTGCTCTACGAAGTGTTGAACGGACAGACCTACATAAAACCACCGCCTGTATAAAATAACGGAGTACTTCTTTCTCGGAGTGCTCAAGTACATTTCGCTTGACTTGTACTTAAATGACTACGTTTTTGATTATACATCCACTTCTACCGAAACGCCTTTTAAACACAACTATGCTACGTACTTACTTTTTCACTTCGAATTACAATAAGTAGACAGTGGATTTTAGTTAGAATAACTTTTTTGAGTGAAATTTCCGTAAGAACCGCATGAAGTAGCCCCCGCATAGCGGTAACGGGATATATTTTAGAAGACACTAAAGAGTGCGTTTTTTCATTTTGTCGGTGGCAAGGGTTCATCTTGCCTTTACGAAAGCAGCTACCTCCGATTACCTGATAAAAATACGCTACCTTTCAACCAAATCTTCATTGTTGAAACTACTTATTTGGGTATGAATTATGCCTTAATTTTCTACTGTTACTGGAAGTTGTTTTACATATCTTGGAACTCATTGCTTCTAGCTCCGCTTAGGTATGCATACCCAGCCCAGGGCTAGACGATGCTATTTTTCGTGGTCAAATTGAAAATATTGAAGTATAATCAATGATTTCTTATCGCATGGCAATGGCGAGGACGATCTGCTAATTCTGTCCTAGTGGTAAAACGTAAAACCCTGCTACAACCTGCTAGCAATCACTCATCCTTAACTCTCTCGCATGCGAAATTAACTGTACTTCAGCAAAATTACCATAGTTTAGCTGGCGACCCTCATAACTTCAAAGCAGCAACCAAAAATGTCACTGTTAAATACTGAAGAGCTAGGGTATGATGTCGGGAATTTGCGACTGACCTCCCTAACAATTAATCAGATTTCATATTCATTCTCAATCCGCGGTCTCAAAATGGAACATCATTTACACCTTTTACGGAGTCAACTAATTGAACTTTGGTGTTTTCAGTGGCGGTCCATACACGTGCAAAGAAAATGGCCGGTGGATCTTGTACGGAGCGACAAGTTACGGCCGAGCTTGTGGAGACGGGTGGCTGGGCGTATACGCGGCTATATCGTTTTCTATGAATTGGTTTTGTTGCTTCCTTGACGAGCTACCGGAGTGTCGAGGCATTGCTTGTGATCCACTAAATTTCCGATATCCGACACCATATTACTGATATAAATGTGTTTCAAGCAAACGTTCGCTGTTTTATTAAAAGCATCCCGAAGCGGACATGGGCGCTTAAGTAACAAGACTGTTTTGAGACTGTACTTGGGCAGGCGAGTTTGTCACCTTTACGAAAGTAAAAATCAGGCCGAGAAGCCCGTTGGGTGTTTGCTGCACGGAGGTTAGAGCCGTATAGAAATTCGACTCCAACTTGACCACAGAATTAAATGATTGTCAGTCACACTAAAACGCGTTATTTGACCAATGCACGAGGCGAAAGAATAATTCGATGCCTATATCCACATCCCGAAATGGCAATGTTTTTCTGAAAATCATCAATGACTTTCATGAGACATTTTGTAGATTTCTAAAAAGCAATCAGAAGTTCAAGGGAAGGTATCTCGAGCTGAATTGTGATGACTGAGAACCTATTAATAATTGCGTGCTGTGTTTTTCACTCTTAAACTGGTTTGCTTTAGTTTCTCTACGTGCAACACATTGCTTATAATTAACGGTATACTCGACGTATTCAATGTACGTTTCCATTGTCACCGCTGCCGGATCATTTGCAACATTGAATGAGGTGGGTGTTGGGCAGGCTCCGTCCGTCGTTTGTAACTGGCCCTTCCTTTATTTAACAGATTTTGTTGCATGGCTAATACCACTAACCCTTGGCACATTAAAGGATTTAACTCCTCGTTTATACCAGGAATTCAGTTTTCACTTTCTGAACATTGTTGTTGTATGTGGAGTTAATGGTGCTTAACTGTGACTTTGGTCTTGTGCATCAGACCGACTCCAAAATTCTGAACATTATTATTGCCGTAACGATTTATAGTTCAGGTTTTTCTGTGTGGTAAAGCGAGACGTCAATGACATCATGATTGATTAGGGTTGCATTTAAAACAAACGGTGTTTTAAGACACTTTGTTTAAAAACTTGTTTTAAACAGTGTTTTAAACAAATGCCTTTTTGAATGTTTTTTTTTAAACGTCGAATTATGCCGTAATAGTGTAAATGCGTCCAAAAAACCTGTAGTATGAATCTACGGACTAACTGCAACCAAAATAGTCGAGGCATGCCATGTGGGGTGGCTGGAACCCTCGCAATCGGCGTCGGTTAAACATGTTTCAGCACGTAGATATAGATCATTCGTATTGAATGGGTGTTCAGATGTTGATGAGCGCCGACAGTAAAAATGCTGCATAACGATTTAGTCCTGGTTAGACATATTTTTGGTCTGTTATGACAGTGGTCGAAAGCCCTTTCCGTCGAAGGAGTCGTATTTACCCTATATATTCACTCGTCAATGTCAATCCACTGCGACGTCACAATTAAATATTCGTGACGCCAAAGCTAAAAATACAATTAAAATCATGTTTTAAATGCTACCCTAAAGATTGATCCTGATTATATTCACAGTGTGAAGTGACCCAAGCATATATCTTAACAACAAACATTACAGGCAACACTCATTATGAAATCATATGAAATCGTCTGGCGGGTCGTATGTTTGACACCCCTGCCCTACACCATCCATGCACATTGCACATCGTATAAGAGAGGTTCAATTTAAAATGAACAACATGTGACTACCTTGACACTTTTTCCGAAGCGGAGAATATTCGGGAGTCGGGGAGATATTGTAGTGGTGACGATAAGCGCCTACCGCCCAGGCGGCAATGGTTCTATTCCGCGTCGGAGGTTATTCCGGGCTTCTTTTACCCCCCGTCGCTGTTCTTAGGCGACGGAAAATCCTTGAATGCGATGAAAGAGCGCAAGAAAGAGCAGCGGAATAAAGACTAACATCGAAAAATGAACTGTGAAATCGGACACCAGGCTGAGGTGAATGTCAGTTTAAGACACCGGTACTGCAACCGCAACTGGTCGTTAGGCATCGTCCTATCTGTTCATTACATCGCGCCGTACATTGTGTATGTCTTGTACGGATGAAAATATAATCTGAAGAAATCGGTGGAAAATACCATCAAGAAGCTAACAACGGAACCGCGAGGTGACGCCCACGAGATGGAGGAGTTACCGGGCCGTGTCCGCGAGATGTCGCTCGGTAAAATGAATTAATCAAAATAAAATAACCTCATGAGTTTAATAGAATTTTTTAATTCAGTAACAGTTTTGAAAACTGAAAAAACAATAAAAATGGCCTACTGCTATATGTTGAGGCTTGGAAATACGCATGCCGCGTTTATTTATTGTAACACTGACGCAAACAGGCGATGAAACAACGTGATTTCGCTGACAAACTACTCATGTTGTAGAATGTAGATCATCATCAAAGAAGGAATTTCAGAAAATGTTGCAGAAATTGAAAACGGAGATATATATACTCGGGTAAATTGAAACAGAAGTATACAGTTTATATGCAGTCGTCTTCCAATACAGGTGCAAGGCTCAAGTTTTAAGAAGCAAACAGATGTAATTGTGATAGTTCATTTCTGTCCAGTTTCCGATTTTGACAATCTTCGAAACTTCATCTCAGAGAAGTCGAGGACGTTCTGGCCTGTGGGGTTGATCCAAACGACTCCATTACCACCGTTCGCCGCGTAATTTCCGTTCAGATTGCTGCCACCGCACTCGTACTGCGTGCTCGTGTACCACCATGCCCCCTCGAACCGGGAAGCGCAATTCCAAGTCGCGTGGGAATCGTGATCTGCGTCTTTCGTTGAGAATCGTTCGTTGTTTTCCGCTCGGAGATTGTCCCCCGCGTTTCCGGAGTATCCGGATGCGTGCAGTCTGTACTTGTCGGATCCGGGTCCGACGCTGAAATTGCTGAAGGTATTGCAGGTCAGTAACAAAGTCATTATACATTTTGAAGCATGGAATACTGGCTTTTTGCTAACTTCAAAGTATCTAATTCTATTTTTACTTCAGCAGAAATTGACATCGTAATATGGGCTAAACTTTGCCTCAAAAATGAACAAGTATGAAGTAGAAGTAGTCAAAAATCATTACAACTTTGGAAGTAGGACAAGAAGGCAAAAAAACTTGAAATACTTTGAAATCTGGAAGTTATTTCTTACTGTTCGCACTACTTGCCTGTATTTAGCGGTCAAGTTTTTCTTATTCTTGGTGGTCAGCTTGATTTCCAGTTCCATATTTTCTCCCTTCGTCCTTTGATGCAATTTCTCGAGGCCTGTACGCAAGCGTTAAGTGATAGGAGACGTTGGTTTTGAATAAAATCTTATGTTTGTCGATGACTGACAGAGCCATCGACAAGCATAAGATTTCATTCATTACAAAACAAGCTTCATGAGATAACGAAATACATGAAATGCTGCTTCAAATCTAAAACCTTCCTACCGAGCCAGAAATCTCCGTCCTTATCCCCAAATCCGTTCACGTATTCATCCCAACCTCGGAAGAAATCCACGTTTCCGTATTTTCTTCTCTGGAAAACCTGCATCGGATATAATGTACAAACTACTGGATTTTCATAAAGCACAACTAGAACTAGAACTAACGACTTTAAAAATGAATACACCGCAGAATATATAACTTAGCCCTCCACGTATTTCCTGCTTATCATTCTCAGAAACATACTTGCCCACATCTGGTGTATGGGTTCCCAAGTCATTGCAGGTTAGAAACCGTACGGAACCGGATTTCATTCTCCTAAGAAACACATAAAATTCTGACAACGGAATTCGTCAAAACTGACGGTGATCTCACGAATTGTTGTCTTTGAGGAAATTGTTTACAATTTTATGACTTATTTTGAACTTTTGTTCATCTTAAACCGAAAGCTCTGTTTATCAAAGATTCCAAATTCTACTCACAGTCCATTCCTTGTCAGCAAGCAATTGCTTCTCTTGTTCCGATCTCATGTGAAGTTCCTTCATTATTTCAGACATCTTTTCCGGGCCCTTTATAAAACGTATGCCCACAATAAAACTTCCAGTTTTGTAATTCCAGCATTGTAACCTGGTCACAAGGTTCCGCGTCCCAACTCAATCTAACTTTTATTGCTTTGACTCGAGTCGAGTCGAGTTGTTTTCAATTCACCGATTCAAGTCAGAGTCAGGGTGCAGTGGCTTAAGTCGTAGTGTTGACACTCAGACTATTGTTTACAATGCAATTTCGAGTTAAAGTTAGGTTCAATCAAGTATTCTAAATGATATCGAATGCTGCGCACTCATAATATAGTAGTTTTCCTCACTCTCAACAGTTGCTGTCCTTATAACCCCTAACCCTATCCCAATATTGTGGTGACTATACTATCCTTCGAAGTAGCGATGAAATGCCTGTCTTGGCCGTCCGGGTCTCCTGTTATACGGTCCAGTTATGCGCAGTAGCTCGAGTCCACAAATTGACCCAAGTCGAGTCATTTCCCGTATTTCAAAATAGAGTTGAGTCAAGTCGAATGGCCCAAAATACCGTATGAATGTATACCAACCCCACAATCTCCCTCTGAGATCCATTTGCCGTTGACGTATCGTCTCACGCAGTGTTTTGCTGAAAAACGAGAAATTTCAAACTGATTCAAAATGAACACCAATTCTGAGAACCTGAGAAACATCGGTAAATCAGGAATCCGAACATCAAAACTCTCAGATTCTTGAGCCACATTTTTTGAGCCGATATTGAATACTTAACAAAATAGACGATGGTGGGCAGATAGTAGCAGAGGATATTTTTATCACCAACAAC
Organism: Botryllus schlosseri; assembly: GCA_000444245.1. Lineage (NCBI taxonomy): Eukaryota > Metazoa > Chordata > Ascidiacea > Stolidobranchia > Styelidae > Botryllus > Botryllus schlosseri. The sequence continues at coordinate 10,438 of ATSW01106445.1, read as the reverse complement.
GTCCGCAAATGCCTTCGTTAGTTGAGTGTGCACAGATTTATTACGAATTACGTTTTTCCCTGAATTTCAACAATCTGCTGCGCTACAGCGTCCGTTTGAAGAAGTCAGCTTAGTGAAATCGTTTGGTAAATCCATCAATCACAGTCAGCTTCCTGATATCGTTTATGAAATTCTTTGAACCGAATCGATCAAGCATCACAGCTTTGGAACAAAATACGAACTTGGCGACATGACATTACTCAGGATCCGGCTCCGATGACGAGTGATTCGATTCTGAATCGAGAATGATGGTCGAGTCGAGACGAGAGGCCTGGCTTGGATGATGTGGAAAGTAGTTGCCCTACACATGATCATGCACCACTTTGGCATGTGGCTTCACAGCCCAAAAACTTACCCTAACCCCTGGAATCGACCCATATATATATATATAATATATTCTAACCCCAAACCTAACCCTGACCCAATCCTCAATCTAAACCAGTGATTCTCAACTGAAGGTTCGCGAAGCCTCTACATTTGCAACATGATTGATAACCTGATTTGTATTTTTGTAAGATATAGGGAAATCATAAGGCAGTTTCTCTTCATAGCTGCTAAAACTTCAGGACTCACATCAACAGAATGGCCGTCTGAGATGAAATATGCTATATTGTTCAAACTCATTATAATTGTCAACGAGTAGGCCTACAGATAGAAACATATTGCTATTTAGAGATGTGCTCTATGGGATTTTCCTGAAACCCCACCGTTTGCCTCCATACCTCTCTTACCTCTCTTTACGGAGATGGATTTCGAGCTCTCGTTCATATCAAATCGAACGCGCGGATTTTCGAAACGAACACGTATTTCCAGAAATGCAGCTGCAGAATTCGCTTTGAAAAAAGTCTCCGTATATACAGTATGATGTTGTTTTCATGAAATGTCAAATTGATGCTGTTTATCACTAGCCTACTGTTCAAAGTGTTCATACTTGCACAAAACAGCTGACTGTTGAGCTAAATTTGAACTAAAAATCTGAGGGGTCCGCCTTACGAGAAGTCTTATAACAAATTGATCACGATTGTCCGCATACTCCACTTTAATCAGTTTAGTGAGAAACCAATAATCCACGATGACAAAATATATATGGCCTACATCCGTGGGTCTTAACCAAGGGATCCCTAGCGGTCAGAGAAACCTCAAAATCTGCAAATGTTTGATTACCTAATTTCTATTTTTTTTTCAAATTAGAGAAATCACGAGACAGTCACGCTTCATAACTGCTAAAACCTCAGGACTCACATAAACAGATGAAATATTCTACTGCGCACACCCATTTTAATTGCCAAATTGCCTATGGCCAAATGATACAAGCATATTGCTGTTTAGATATGTTCTGTTGGGGTTTTGGAAAAGATAGTTCGCAAAAATCTATTTTTTCCTGTGATATACATAACCGCTATTTCTGAATAACTTCAAGATGCGTGCTGCTAGATAGAAATCACTAGGCTGGATGTGATATGTTCGTTAAAAATCTGTTTCTCAATTTTGGTGCTACCCAAAGGTGTCGTCGGAAGCGCTACGCGTTAATAATACATTCGCTGCCACCTCTCTTTGCGGAAATGTATTTGAGGCACTCGCTCATAACAAAGCGACGGCGCTGAATTTCATGACATGACGCCGTATTTCGAGAAATGCAGCTACAGTATTTGCTTTGAAATAATAAAAGTCTTCCCAATTTCTACATATATAATGAATATTATGATATTACTTTTGAAAAACGTCATTTTGTTGCAGTTTATCACTAGCCTACAGTTGATATTTGCACAAGAGAGATAACGGTTGCACGATAACTCAGTCAAATTTAAACTAAAACTTGGAGAACCGCGGGGGTCAGTGGCGATCCAAAAGGGGTGCGCGAAGACTAAAAGGTGTAGATTCGTTGTGCAGGTTCATTGAAGGCTCAGCTTCAGCTCAAACACTCCATCGACTCTACGTTGCTATTATTCAGCATTTCATCTTTGTTTACGGAAACTATATCGGTAAAGTATAAGCTATATGACGAGTCTTTTACAATTCTCACAATAGAATCGCATCGCGTTACTCACATTCAAAGAGTGTTTGTTTTCGTCTGAAAATACTACAGAGGCTGTGGAGAGTTAATAGTAAATGAGGTAGCTTGAAACCACTGTCGCAATACCAGGTAGTTTCACGAATAGCATCGCAATATCCATAGCCAAATGAAATGTAGTGCAGGCATAAGGTGCTTATGTGCGAGAGCTGGAAATCCTCAAAACTAGCAGGATGTAAAGTTACGGCGATGGCTAGAGTTCAAGAAAAGTGAGGATCGTTTCCATGGCCTAAAACCCGCTTCTTCCGTAATTGGCTACTAGGCCACCTTCGTACGGTAAGCTGATGAAAATCGCGCGGGCGTTTTACAACATAATAATTAGGATAGTCGTGTCTCATTTTAAATGATTTAATTGACGCTTGCATAGGTGCAAAATACCAGGATTCTAATAGGATAGTATCCGGATGGATATGTGTGTATTGTTCAGCATTTCTAATATTCAGCTCCATCCACGTCAGCATCTGCCTCAATTTATTAGCAATTTTATCAATTGAAGATAGCACAATGAAAATATAGATAGGAGTCAAAAAGGCTTTGAGAACTCTATCTAATAAAGCTCTCACGTTGACCTCCAAATATAGTAACAGCCTAACAGGTATCAAGAACGGTTTTAAAGAGAAGTATGCAGATGCATACTTGCACATTCAGTGGGAAATAGCTAATTAATAATTATAGGATGGCCTGCGAGTGATAACGAGGCATGTTAGAGCACGGGGTTCAGGCAAAGCCAGTGTGTCAAAAATCGATCCGGCCGCATTTATCCAGTGGACGCTGCTGTCTTTTCAGAACCGAAATAAATCCTACCTTAAACATAAAAATATTCTATCTGGACATGGAGTCAAAGTGTCACGCTCCAGATCCTGCCCAATATTTTGCCCCTTCGAAGAACGACAAGCCCATCATACCGGTCACGGTTTACGATTCTACAACTGTTTCGGCACGAGACGGAATAGTAGCTGGTTTGATACCGGGCCTCGTTGGCGCTGCAGCTCTCGGCACCATGGTCGAGCCTCTCGACATCACGAGTAAGAAAAAGGTAATTTCCTACCTCAGTTACGAAATCGCTTCACCTTGCGATATAGGACTTTTGTGTTGGTAGATACATGCTCTCATCAGTAACCATCTGGCCCCTTGTTTACGGGCACTAGGGTTACAATGTACCGAATCGTCTTGTGGCGAATCATCACCATTGAGCTTGAGCAGTTCATAGCAATATTCCACTAGCTCGTATCACTAGGTACGCGGTGCATAACGTTACATAGATTCATAGATGGGCATTCGTGACGCAAGAATAGTGAGGCGCATTGCTGCCTAATGTTTATCTGGAATTACGTGGGTTGTCACGGCCTGGTGGAAACGGGGAAGGTGTAGTCTTTGACCCGAGTAACATGAATGCGATCATTTGAACGCCGTACATCATTACGGACTATTTTCTTTTCAGAAATGATATCGCCGATTCCGAAGACCTCATCTCCAACTACTATGCATTTCCTTACATTTTTTCACAATTTGATAGCTTTTCACATTATTCTACCATTAAATGAACATCAACTCATGTTCAGTGGCACTAGTTACATACCTCATGATAGCCAGGATGGCTGAGAAATTTAGGAATGCTTCATAGGCAAGCATAACCATCGTTCGGCAGGATATCTTCAGATACGAACCTGAACCAGGCTTTGTCAAAACCACAAATCCGTTGCGAAGAAGATATCACGCCCGACACAGAGCCCTACACCGCACCACTGCTGAGTTCACAAAATATATCTATCTCTTTTTCAACATCCAACAAAACGTAACAAGCTAACTGCCATTAGGCTAGGTACTAAAAGCAAGGGCGTAGCCAGAAAAAATATTTGGTGGGGGGGGCGAAAAATTCGATGACGTAAAAGACCCCCCCCCTTGAAGATAAGAAACGAATAGGTGAGAAAACGATGGTCTTGGGCCCTTATTGGATGATTACCACAACATCCGGGGCGATCGTTACACATATATTCCACTCACAGATCTAAAGTGATGTTATAATAATATGATTGTGGAAAACTCGGGCGCCAACACTTTCGCGCGAGGCGCGCAGATTTTCCACGGTTAATGAATGAAATTGGTTCATTAATTGTTACTTGCATATTGCAAATACGTTTTCATTATCAGATTTACCGGTAAGGCTGATAGAAATGGCGTCATCGAATATTCGGGGGCACTCAATTATGCAACTGGAACTGTATTTTCATGCTCATACGGGGCCGTAAGAGCACTTCGTCACCCCCTCCCCAAACGTTGGTCTTGGCCCCCATATGACGATAGGCCGAACTTCTGGGGGGCTTGGCCCCCCTCAGGCTATCCGCTGTTTACCGCAACTTGTCATCTAGATTGGGGGTCGTTCACTGAGGCAGCTTATCCCACCTAGTCGCGCGAAGCGCGAAAAATTTTCTATAATTCTTGATTGAATCGGTCAATATGATCGGGAATTGCATATATATTGCTATCAATTTTTATCCTCTCTCTGCTCACGTAATCAGATTTACAGGTAGAACTGAGTGAGGTGTCTTGGAAACTGTAGGGCCCGTTGGTATGACTCCGCAACATGATGTTATTTCGTGACCTCCTGTCTGCTATATCAGAAAATATAGAATCGCCCAAACGTAGGCTACTAAACTAAAAGACGCACACGATTTCAAATTGGTATTTCTTCACTGCATATAATTTTTCCCTGCGCGATGGTATTTGTCTTGTGAGGCTCAGATTGCCAAGACAAGAACATTCAGCGGCAGTCTTTTAGGCGCATGTGAACAATTAAACCTAAATGTATTATGTAGGCTATATATAACGAAGTTTTCGGTCAGCATAAGGGCAGTACTTTTCGGCCAAGGTTTTCTCGCCGCCGATCGTTCTGGTACACTTCTTGGAGTCGCATGTTACATGGCCTATTGTCTTGCTAAATCGTGACGCTGTTATGGCCAACGCCGACATGCCCATTTCTATAAATGTTGCGTATTTTTTCTTGGGGGAAAAGTACCCAAAAATCAAGATATTTAGCAACATGAAATCGCGTATAGCGCGAAAATTTTTTGAAAAAGTTGCATAAATTTTCAAAACAATTCTCTATAATATATGTTAATTTACGAAAAAAAATTCTCCTTGGGCTCAAGCTTGCCCCCCCAATTGGGGGATTTGGGGTGCGGCAGTTGCGGTCCTGCATACGGCATGACCATTTATGAGTTGCTAGAAGGTATGCGCCGGGCGGGACAGTTTTCATTTACTGCTGTAGTTACTTCATGACTTGCGGAGAAAGCTGTCACCACTCAAAAGATCGCCCACACTCAAGGTCGTAGCCAGAAAAACAGTTTTTTGTGGGGGAGGGGGACACCTCATGGGATCGTACATCCTTCCATGGGCAATTTCATCACTACCCATTATACATGCGATTCTTAGACGCACACACACACCCAATAGAACCTTCCAGTTCCAAGTATAGCTTGTATTAGGAGATCGATTGACGGACGAGCTCAAATCGCTGACATTAGGTGATGAAAAATCAGTGTGAATTACGAGCCTATAGTCGCGCGGAGCGCAAAATTGTTTTGAATAAATGAATGAATTTGATCAATAATATCGGTGCACGTATGAGCAAGTGGTGTCCATTCTGAATCATTACTTAGTTGAAGTAGGGTTGTTTAGTAACCTCTGGTAAAGATTGACGCTACTTTAAAGATTGGAATCGCAGATAGCCTACATATCAGACCAAATCTTAAAAAATCCTTGGATCAAACTCGTGCGATTTCAAATTGGCACTATTTAACAACGAGAGGTGGCGATATTTTCCTGTGCGAGTCGTATTTATGTTTTCGTCTGTCCTGGAACGGAAATTGCCGGAACTAATAGTCCACCCATACTGAACTGAAACCCCTAGACTCAATCAACCCAACGACCTCGGGCTATTCAAGTGTATCTACTGGTACTGTTGTATTGTCATAATTGAAAATGCAGCTAAACTGAATTATGATTATTTTCGGAATTTTTTTTTCGGTAAACCGATAAGATCAAGACATCTATGGACTCTAAATCGCGCGAAGCGCGAAGAAAATTTTTAGGTTGCGTTCATCTGCCCCACAATACTGTAATATTTATTGATTTTACGAAAATTTTTCAAAAGTTTGGGGGTGGGGCGATCGCCCCTTTCGCCCTCCCTGGCTACGCCAATGCCTACATCTAATTAAATTCTACACCGATTACTATTATTATGAAGGCTGAACCAAATCTCTATCCATAAACTGGTAAAGTCTGTGCGATTCGTGAAAACCAGACGAACACAAACTATCAAATTCACTGATGCCACTCAAGGAGTAGTGATGGTTCACGTAGGCAGCGTTGATACTCAAGTTCCATTTTCTTATTTTCTAGAGTAGTATAGCACAAGGTACAAGTGGCCCATCATTCACAACCCGGCATTCAACGATACACCCTATATGAAAAAGAAATGGTTCTCACCGATTCCCTTTAGAGTAGCGGAACTTGATTTTTTCGCATATTTTGGTAGACTTCCACTAAGATTCATTTAGTTCAGAAGGGTGTTCAACTCCTGTGTAAGGCATCGAAGCTTTAAACGGCACGCAACTCACAAGCAATACGCTTATAGGTGTTGTCAGTCAATTCGGTGTATAGGCTACTTGGTGAATGCAACAAGTTGAATTCGGCTCCTTAGTGAAATTGGCATTAGAAATGTAGCAGAGTACTGCATTTATGAAAGTGATGCATAAATATTGTATTACTAGATTATGGCAAGAAAATTAGTGATGGTGTGAACCCCTGAAAGGTTCAGGTTTGTGTGAACGCGAACCTTTTTGAAAGGTTCTGTGCGAACGCGAACGTGAACCTTATGACGTCACGTGACGTCTGATTCCAACCCTACGTTTCAGTAAAATGATATAATAATGTAGGCGATACCTAGCGTCGACTCAAGTCATATTATGCCTCAATGCTGAAGTATATGCTGACTTCGCCAAATGTATCAACAGGGGCAATCAAATGCGATATTAATTCCATAAAATCAATACCTTCCGTCGTTTTGCCAACAATTTCGACGGGGACTTGCAAGGGAATAAAAGCTTACGCCGTATGGGTCTAGGCCAGACCGGACAATGTATTCGCCGTCTGAAATTGCTACATAGATATTGAGCAAAGTGTACAACTGGTTTCTATGTACTAGCTGCCGATATTACCCCGTAAACAAGTTATACCGTAGCCAACACCCCAATCGCACGGATTTGATTTTGATGATACAATAGACATACCAAATCAAGATATTTTTTAATCAGACAACGATGTATTATTTATATTAATTTCATTGATGATGGTTGAAGAAGCATAATTCGTTGACTACCTACATGCAGCACCGTAACTGCCGCACCCCAAAACCCCCAAATGGGTGGGGGCGAGCTCAAAGGGGGCCCAAAATTATTTCGTGAATTAGCATAAATCATAAAGTATTTTTTGAAAATTTATGCCAANTTTTCAAAATTTTTTCGCGCTGCGCGCGAATTCAAGAAGCCATTTATCTTTATTATTGGGTATTAGGCCATTACCGCGCTACGACCCACCAAGACCTACAATCAAGTTTTAGGCAATATAACATGCGACTCCAAGAAGTGTGCCAGAACGATCGGCAGCGAGAAAACCTTGGCCGAAAAGGTCTATGCCCTTATGCTGACCGAAGACTGCGTTCTATATATAAAATACACATAGGTTTAATTGTACATAGGCGCCTAAATGACTGACGCCGAATGTTCCTGTCTTTGCAATCTGAACCTCACAAGACAAATACCATCCCGCTGGGGAAAAAATNATGCCAGTGAAGAAATACCAATTTNAAATCGTGTNCGTCTCTTAGTTTAGAAGCCTACGTTTGGGCGATTCTATATNTTTTGATATAGCAGACTGGAAGTCACGAAATAACATCATGTAACGAAGTCATATCAACGGGTCCGCCCGCCAGAAGATGTTTAATTATTATTTGCGGGCCATCCCGTTTTCAAGACACTTCACTCAGCTCTACCGGTAAATCTAATTACGTGAGTAGAGAGGAAAATAAATTGATAGCATAATATATATGCAATCGTCGATCTGATTGACCGATTTTATCATACATTATCGAAAATTTTCGCGCTTCGCGCTGGCTCGCAATACAGTACCGATGATTTCGTGACAAACGCGAACAACGTGATGGGGGGTCGTTTTATCACCCTATGGGAGCCCAAGACCCACGTTTTTTGGGGCCTGACGGGGTGCTGTTTCGTTCCTGCCAACGGGTATACGCTTGAAGATGTTTAATTATTAATGGAGTGGTCCTACCTTTTCAAACACACCTCACTCAGCTTTACCGGCAAATCTGATTACGTGAGCAGAGAGAAGATAAAAGTTGATAACAAGGCAATTCCCGATCATACGGACCGATTCAATCATGAATTGTAGAAATTTTTCCGCGCTTCGCGCGCTTAGGCGACAAAATCTGGTTCACTAAACAAACTCCCAATGAATATGATAAATAGCGGTAAACAGTGTATCGCCGGAGGGGGGTCTGGGGGGCGAAGCCCCCAGAAGTTGGGTCTATAACCCTATGGGGGCCCAAGACCAAAGTTTGGGGGGGCTGACGAAGTGCTGTTACGGCCCTGCCTACATGTAGTGTATTTCGTTCTTGATGTTGTATGATTGCGAGTCAAGCTCACAGCAGATAGTCACTAAATATTCACAAAAGTAAAGCTGAATAATTCGAGTAAACTTGTAACAACACGTGTAAAATCGTCGATATTGGCAAGGTGCTCGTTTGGTGTTAATTTTTTTATGCTGGCACCGCCATTCACAGAGTGGTCTGAAGTTGAAATGCAAAAAAGATCAGTCTAAGATGTTATAATGACGTGAAAATTGTAATACATGAAAGGTTCACAGTGCAGAACCTACCAAGGTTCGTTGTGAACGTGAACACCTAGATTTCAGATGTTCACACACAGAACGTGAACGTGAACCGCACGTTCACACCATCCCTGATAAATACTTTACTGAATATGAACGTGAATTGTGATGGCACTTGGTGAATTCGGCTTGTTTAATTCGGCACTTGGTATGCATGTATGTATATTAATGCAGGGGTCTCCAACTAAAAACAAATTTCCCAGTTTTTGATGAAGCCGGGGCAGCAGCATCATTAAAGGTGTCAATGTCTTTCCAAGCACGCCTTTTATTTTACGGGATGAAATTATCCAATTGAAAGTGACCCGACCTAACAGACTCACATACCACACACATCGTGAAAATGTGATTCACTATTGTAGCAATTTACGCCTGGCACGAAAAATCACATCTAAAAGATATTTGGTAGACTAAGCATTATTCGTCAAATTTGTCAAAACTATGAGATATAGACAGCGAGAGCAAAAATGCATCATGTCATCATAAAGAATACCGTATTATGATTTTTACTTCTAGCGGACATTTTACGTGCCGCACGTTTAGAATCGTCTTCATTTGTTACCGAGTCAGTCAGAGTTCGAGTATATAATTGTACGAAAGGTCGCGACCCTGTCAAATTCACGGATTTCAATCACTAATCCTCTACGGGTTATGTTTTATCACCAGGAATAGACAATGTGTGGTGTTATCAGACCTTCCGCCGCATGAAAGCGTTTGGAAGTGATATGATACTGAAGTTTGATAATTAGTTTCAGATTTTTGGAGCAATTTTAAGGTGAATTTTAACATTGCAAGCCTGAAAAAAAGATAAGTGACACTTAAATATTGCAAAGTACTTGAAAATTAAAAATTTTGACCAGAGCCGCGTGTTTGAGACCCCTGTATTATTGTATTCAGATTATGGGTCGTGGTTAGGTTAGATTAGGTTGGGTTAGTGTTAGAGGTTAGATTTTACATGAAAGACAACAGTCGTGGAGGGAGTACCATAATATATATTGTACCAACGCACAACGGAATGATCAAAAGGAACTTGCTCGTGCAATCGAACTGGAACATATTATAGAAGGATTGCGAACTCCAGGTAAAGGTTTCGTGCTTCCCAACGCGCGACAGTATTAATTACTCATCTCCACCAAAAAGCATCTGGATTCTTTCGATCAAATTCAACGAATTATAACTTACAGAGACACATATCGGTATTCCCAACCCACATCTTTCGGCATTGCGTGTACTATGTGTACTGTATTTTGACTGTTTTAAATAACAGAAAACTGTCTTACAGTAGTTTAAGTAGCCTACAACAACATATCCAATATGGCTACCGACGTGAACCAGGTTATCGAAACGAATAGCCTAACTGAGATA
>ATSW01106423.1:0-11767 GCA_000444245.1 Botryllus schlosseri | reverse complement strand
CATTGATATAGGCTATCACTTCACTGAAATGTAGGGTTGGAATTAGCAATATGACGTCACGTGACGTCATGAGGTTCACGTTCGCGTTCACACAGAACCTTTGGAAAAGGTTCGCGTTCACACGAACCTGAACGTTTCAGAGGTTCACACCATTCCTAGTTAATATACTCCTCAACCATTGGCGCAGACTCGAATTGTATCATATCAATATGTGTGAATAGGTAATGTATTACATCTCATCAATTAGTTTCTCTATGCTCTATTTTGACTGGTGGTAACTATAAACTAAGACTATGCAATTACTTACGTAGTTCAACAGTTCTGCGTGTGTGTGAGCGATACAGCGCCTTCTTGCGTGTATATATAACTATATATTCGTTTATTGGTTCAGTATCAGAATGACCACTCAATCTGTATTTCGGACAGCTAGCAAAATGTAATGACGTAACCATGCCTCATACTTCAAAAAGGCAACTTGACTTGACTCGAGGCACTTCCAAAAATCGAGTGACTTGACTTGACTCGATTCACCTTCGAAAATCGATTGACTCAAGTCAAAATGTGTAATGACTCGTGACTCGAAGGTAGTGACTTGATCCCAAACACTGCTGGATACTGGATCTTCATCACGCATTCACGCGATGGTGTTGATCGCGGCTCCAATTAATTACATCGCCGCGATCATGGCTATCGGCGAATCATTTGTCATTTGCGTGTAGTCATATCCTTGATGAGGTCTATCCTTTGTTGTAAGTCCAATGTAAGCTCAGCTACGTATCTCGATATACCGGCGACGGTTGTTGTTGTTTGTAATATTCATGGTGATTGTCGACTACTATGGTCATTTAGCCTGCATCTGGCCAATTTTCATCATTTTTATTTCGTAGTTGCCGACTTGTAGCACGACCAACTTCCAGGCTTTTCCAAGACACCGCTTACACTTCGGTGGGAATTCTGGAGTCGACCTCGGTCGGACTCGAACCCCCGACCCATTGGTGTTGCAGCTGTGGATTATACCAGTACGCTACCTCATCACCACCCCCGGCGGTTAGGAACGTGCTACTGCCAAGAATCAAACCCGGGCCTTGAACCGTCATTGGCGTTGGAACGCCAACTCGCCCACAGTAGCATTAAAGATGGTGATAACTAAATAAACGGTAATTGGGTCGTGATGTTGAGGTCTGGCCGAATGTATTGACGTTTTTCTAGTCACCCGCACCATCATAACCTCGTGCCGAGCAATGACACGCTGTAATTAGATTCATTATTTTTATCAATATTCCAGCCAAATCTCGCACTCAGGGTAGCCTTCTCGTTATTTTTCTGTAGTTGAACCCTGACGCTGGTGTTGTAACGGTTCAGTGCCCACTATACTACCTCCCCAGGTGTGGTATTTCAAGTGCTAGGGTGCCGCGAGGTCAAGAAGGTTGAGAACCACTGCACTACGCTACACACATATGGCCAAATTCTCCTGTAAAGGAAAAACCAAGCGCCGATCTGTCAACAATGGCGCGTCGCATCACAGATATTCTACCCTCATCCCAAGACACGATCGCAACGAAGAACACAATATTGTCTCGTAGAATCCAATAAACATGACTATTTATGCCACAAAATGATACGAATTTCCGTCATCAAAGCTCCGACAAGTACGGCGACGCTGACGTGTTACCGACGACAGCCAGACTCTTAGACCCGCCGAGAACTTTTTTAGCGACTCTGTTCACTTGCGATGCGGTGACTGCGTCGACTTTATCAACCACACTGTCCGAACTGACGTAGTCCCCGAGGAGAGACACTTGAACGCCGGCCTCCGCAACAAGACCTTCGGCGCTTTCCGTGTTCATCAGAAGCTTTGACTGAATGACAGAATAGATTGACAGAATTCTATCTACACGCATTACTTACTAAATAGTCACATAGTATTAGACTCTACGTTTTCGAAGACAGTAAAGTAAGCTACTTTGCACCCGGGCACTTTTGAACAATTTTCGATATCGCTGTTCGTATTCGAGTAGAATTACACAGCATTACTTGAGTGTTACCTCTCGAGTATTAACGATGCCTAATTCAAGTACAAATAAGCACGTAACACACAGAGCTTCAATTACGGAAAGTTATGTTCATCGATTGAAAGAAACTTCTCTGAAGAGTAATTCAAGACAGGTGAGCAGGGCGTGCTATAGCTACACTAGTAAGCAATAATTATATGGCGTCATGCATACATTTCGAAGAAACAAAAGCTAAAGCTTCAACCGAACAACTGACCTTGAGCGAATGCTTTGCCGCGTCTATTGTCTTTACGCTAATATTGCCAGCAGCCATGGCCGCCGTTTCGTCAACGACTGCCGTCAACAGCGAGGCCGCAGACTTGGAATTCGACTTCATGTAGACCCCGAGTATGCCCGCGTCGGAGTAATTCATGTTGTAACAGGACAGAGAGAATGGACCGGATACTTTGTTCGCCACCAAACTCGCCAGGCCGCTTGCCGTGCCGGATTGACGCTTCACGAAAGAATTGGAACCTGTGATGCAGAACCAGTTACAATGAAACCGAACTCTTTAATTTCGATCACTGATATGAAAAATTATACTGGACACTTACTGTCTAAAATTCTACGGAAACAAATGAACAGAACCACTTCTAACCTAATATATGCTGCAAAATTGCCACCGCAATCGCGTCTTGGTCGGTGAGTGCGACTCCATTGAAGGACAAGCCAACGCTGACTTCATCTCCCGGAGTAAAACGACGAACTTCGCTCGACACAAATCCAGACGGACTCGGCGCCGATCCGGCTCCCAAATCTGAAATGAAACATGCGATAACAAATTCCTCTCAATTAAATCGCAAGGTCCCGTCAGAATTAACGAAAAAATTTCAAGGGGTTTTGCTTTGATATGGTGGTGGCATCAGCTATACTACGGCAGATGCAACAACCTATCAATGGAATGGAAGAATTACGTTATATGCCTTCGTAGGACAGTAATCATATATGACAATGTCCAATGTGAATCCAATGTATTTAAAATTCAACAACAGAATCACCAACGTAAGAGAGCACGACCAAATTACTTATTCCGAGACGGACTTGAACAATGTCGCATTGTCAATATTTCCTTTATCAAATAGTTAAATTTCGATGAAGTATGGCAAGTCGGAGGTACGTTTGGCATTGCAGAATACCTAATGAACACTTTCATGGCAGCCAAAGTTTCATTACAGATTACTTCGTGATGGCAACCGATTAAAAATCTTTTGAAAATTTGGAGATGGTGAAATATTTGGTAAGAGGCCATAAAGACACAACAGGTGACTGTTTGCGTCCCTGTACCAATTCAGGGCATGGTATGGTATGGAATGGGAAATTTCCATACTCCATACCAGGGCTTTGGAGCAGCCGTAAATTTAAACTGCTCCAGCTCCGGCTCCGGAGCTTTCTTCTATCATACATTAGCTCCGGCTCCAGCTCCGGCTCTGAAATTATCGAATAGGTCTGTCTATATCAGGGGTAGCCAACCCGCGGGGCAAATGTGACCCGCGAGAGGGTTTTGCGTGGCCCGCGAGGTAATTTCCTATTATATATATTATCGAAAATGAATTGCTCAGATTGTGAACTTGCAAAGTCAACCAAAAATTACAATTCTGGCTGCGACACTTGGGATGTTGATGACTAAAATATCAGTTCCGACGCATTGGCAGATCCGGGGTCCAGTCACATTTTCAGTAAATCGTCGTACATTACAATAAACTAAAATAGTAGCGAAATTTTTCTTCACGCTTCGCGTGTTTAATTGTTACACGATTTCTTGCTTGGTAGCCTACCCCCTACTGAAAATGAAAAAAAAACGCCTAATTTACCCGATTGAGTCTAACTGTATTCGCAATTACGGGAGAAGGTCTTTTCGCGTTTGCGCTCGCATAAAGATCGTCGACGGTGAAATGTAGCCACAAAATGATTGTCGCATATTATCGGAGACCTTCGATATCGATGTGGCCAGACGCCGAATAGTCGTGCCCTAGCATACTGAGCCTAGCGGGCGGCATACAATAGACCCGCAATATACTCAAGTAATAATATTATTGACCTAATTTATTTATGAACTTTGAAAATTTTACCTGCTTGACGCGGCTAGTGGACCGCGCACTCGTTCGTCAATTGCATGTGCCCCTTTAGCCGAAAAGGTTGGCCATTCCTGGTCTATATAGATTACTAAGCGCGAAAATTTTTTGAAGTTCATAGGTCAATAATATTGTCATTTGACTGTATTGCGGGCCTGTTGTATATCGCTGGGCTAATTTTGCGAGGACTGGGCTATGTGGCGCTTGGATATATCGATATCGAAAGATGCGACCAACATGCGTCAATCATTTCGTGCCTAGGTTTCATAGTCGACGGTCTTACTGCGAGCGCTAACGCAATGTTGAACGACACTTTGTCTCGTAATCGCGAATATAGTTAGACTCAATCTGATACATTAAGTGTTCTTCCATTTTCACAAAAGGGCAACAATATTAAAAATAAGAAATCGAGTGACAACATGTTGCGCCAAGCTTGTAGAAAATTTTTACCTTTGATAAATCTACCGCAAATTATTCTGCTTTATTGTAGTGTACGAAGATATACCAATATATGTGAATGGCTGATGGATCTGTCAATGCGTCGGAACTGATATTTTAGTCATCACATCTCAAGTGTTCCGGCCAGACTAATCAAATTTTTGTACAATCCATTTTTGATGATATTAGAAATTTCGGAAATGACCTCGCGAGCCACTCAAAACCTTCTCGCGGGCCACGGGTTGGCCGGCCCTGCTCTATGCCATTGCTGTGCACAGCGTTAAAATTCAGGCCTGCTGTTCAGGTATGATAAATCAGCAGATGTGGTTGTTACATATATAATAGCATCTTATGAAATAGGTCGGAGCCGGAGCTACTCCTCAAATAACGGGCTCCAGCTCCGGCTCCGGCTGAATTTTATATAGAGCTCCGGCTCCAGCTCCAGTGAAAATGCACGGCTCCGGGGCTCCGGCTCCAAAGCCCTGCTCCATACACGCCTCAATCGTTCCGTACCATAGCAACATTATTCCATACCATATTTGATACTTTTTCCATAGTTTAGCTCAGTGGTTCTTAACCGTTTTCTCTCCAGCGCCCCTTTCAAAAATTGCCTGGGCCCAGCGCCCCTATTTCAAGGACTGTAGTAAAAAACAATGGGTAAGTAGCCAAAGTGCGGTTTCCGGTTGGGACTTCGCTATTAGAACAGTCAACTAATTAATGGTCTGATTGTATATGCTGTTTTCGATCATCAAATCCAGGTTGTTGTTATAACATACATCGGGTAAGGCCTACGGGATCATAGCATTTGGTTTGAGATCGATGTACACATCCGGAATTCTCCTCTTCGATTGGCAATACGGGGAAGCTAATTGTATTGGGTTTTGATCATTGCTTTGTGTGACTGCTAAATCAACTGAGAATCTGGTAGAGATCTGCTCACATTAAATTTAGTCCAGCACCAAGCTCTTAACTTTAACATGAATTGGGTTAACAACACTAAGCAGCATCATCCATTATGATACAATGAAGAAATATCCCGACGATTTAGTTTTGTAGCTCTCATATACAAGTATATTTAGTTAATCATTTTGGCCAAAAATTTTCGAAACATCATTGTACAAGGGGCATCACTCTCAAAAGTTGTACAGTAGCCTACTGTGCCTTTTCAACTTCGCCTAGTTTTCAACAATACCTAGTTCAAAACATTTTGTGGAAACTAACCCAAGCTATCGGTATAAATATCAGTTTATTATTATTTTCATAATTTCAAAACACCACAAAACTGCCCTAAAATGAAAAGATAGGAAGATGTCGAAAGGACTTGGAGTAGCTAGCGTTGCGGGAGTGTTTTAACGGGGAATTGACAATCCAAAAGTACGCAAAATTCCTTTTACATGAATTAAAATAAACCACAGCATTCATGGAAGCATGGTTGGTGGATATTTCACGATGAGCGAAAGAAAAACGTTATTTGACAGGTTTTGATGATTGTTAGTTTGCAATGAGAACTCAGGGATGTATAGAACTATTGTTCTACTATATAATCATATATCTTTTCTAGCCTACACCATCTACTGTGAGGCCATTTTTCTTCAGCGCCCCCCATTCCGCCCCCTCGAGCCCAGCGCCCCCTTTAAAATCCAAATCGCCCCCTGGGGGCGCTGGAGACAAGGTTAAGAACCACTGATTTAGCTGTTGCCAACCTCTCAGATAATATTATATTTTTGATATGTGAAAATTTTCCGGCGTTTAAATTCTAATCATTTGCATGAAACAACTTCTAAGTTAAAACAATTCAAACATTCATAGGGTATACGACAGGGGTCACCAACCTTTTTGCAACCGAGGGCTACTTTTGCGTAATGATTGAAGCGACGGGCTACTATTTACTCCCNCCGTTTACCCGTACCACANTGAATTTCCGCTTTGATATTCATAGCACTGGGCAGGACTGGACATCATGTTATCTGTTTCTATAGCAGTCAGTGGGAAGCCTGNCATTGTATGATATCAACTAGTGCGCTGTACTCTGGTNTGTAACTTGACACTGCAATTCTGAGTGAGTGTTCCAGATGTGCATTNATNAAGCGTGTTTTGTGTTTGTTTTTGATGAAGTTCATGTCCNAAAAGGCTNATTCACAACGATAAGTTGAACCATAGACGCCTGCAACTTTCATAGCTGATGCGCAATTGCGCATACACCACTGTACTTTTACGTATCAACAAGACACCAAACGTTTGCTGCAGACTGAGGTGGGGGTCATTTTGCAGCTTGCTACAATTTCAATCCTCAACTGTTCAGCATCCAGAATGACAAGATTTCATTACACCGGACAGCAGCAACGATTACAGAAAGTTAGAAACATGGTATATTAAACTGCGTTGATTGTAACAGAAACAACCTGTGTCAAAAGATGCAATACGTAATGGGTTTACAGATATTGAAAATCTGCTAGTACTTCACGGCTATCTGACTCCGAATAGTAATATTGTTTGCTACTTTGGCATTGTCCTGGACGTCGAGCAATCATACAATACAATACATTGGGTTATAATTTTCATCTGGACAAGCTACACACAATGTACAAGGCGATAAGACACAATGCAATGTAATGAACTGATAGGAGGATGTCGAACGACATGCATCAGTAGCGATCCTTTACTCAAACATCCACCTCGGCCTAGAGTGCCCGATGTCACAGTTCTTTTTCGATGTTGATCTTTTTGAAGCCTACTAGTTCTTTCCATTCCTTGCGAGTGCTTTCATTTTTCGGGTCTTTTTGTCGCTGTAAGAACGGCGACAGCGGGGGAAGAGGAGCCCAAATGAACCTCCGACGAGAATCGAACCGCGTCCGACTGCTTGGTAGGCGCTTATCGTCACCACTACGCTATCTCCCCCCAAACGGAACCCCCAGCCATTTCAAGAAGACCGTGGATGGCATACCGTCATGTCGTCTGTATAGGCAATGCGCCGTATCTTCAATTTCTTATTACAAATTGTAATTGAGGATATTTATAAGTGTTAATAAATGTAAGTTACAAGTTAGTGTGTTTTAAACAAGAATACCTGAATCAATCAATCTATATATTTATAAGCTCACTGGTAATAATCTGACGAATATTGGTAAATGCTGCTATTCCACCTATTTTTAGAATGGGCTCGCGGGCTACTCATCTAGTCCTTGCGGGCTACCTGGGGCCCGCGGGCACCGGGTTGGTGACCCCTGGTATACGATATTATAACGCCTCTTGGTAGTTTACGGAGTGAAAGTTACGATGAGCAAAATGTAACCCGTGACGCAACACGGGTTGAATATCATTCGGTTCAATGATATTGAGATTGGAATTAATATCATTATATTATTTTCCTTCATTTATGCCAGCTGTTGTCTTTAAATAGATGTCGGCCGGGTTGGGCGAGTCGCAATTTGAGATACCGGTATGAATATAGACCTTTCAGTGAACGAATTTCTGAGGTATGCAATTGATTTGACAAATCGAAAGTTGGATCATTGTCAAGGTTCTGGCAAAACTGCCTAGTACACTGAAACACTCACCCAGTTGTAAACTGTCCCCGACATCGCAAAGCTCATTGTGATCAACGCCGGACCCAACAAGAACCAAATTTTCCGCTGTATATCGCGACTTGAAAAAGTCCTACGCAAAGGAGTAAACATAAGTCACCGCCTCAAAAAATGTAGTCTGGCACAGTTTAAACTTGAAAGGAGCACAAGTAGTAATCGACAATTTTACCGTCATCTCCAAGACAACACTAACAATAGCACCCTCATGCTTTCCAAATTATAGTGATCCAAAATTTACTGATG
This sequence comes from Botryllus schlosseri, assembly GCA_000444245.1. Taxonomy (NCBI): domain Eukaryota; kingdom Metazoa; phylum Chordata; class Ascidiacea; order Stolidobranchia; family Styelidae; genus Botryllus; species Botryllus schlosseri. The sequence goes on along the minus strand of ATSW01106423.1, from coordinate 3,379 downwards.
TGTGGACCATGGAAGTAACTGGACGTCATTAAACCATAATCACAATCGCTTCTTCACATCTTTTCAAGCTATCTTCCTGTATCACGATGACTGAATATATTTTTGAAAATTGCACCTCTTTGTTGTCATTTTGCTTCAGTAGAAAAGATGCATCCTGCCATTCCAAAAAATGGCCACCTGCCAAAAGTATATTATACCAAAACTACTTTCAGAAAACCCTTACTCAAGTAATTTTCAGATCTCAATTTTCTACTTTCAATTTCATCAGTTTCATCATGCTTTGAAGATCGGTACTTCTACTTCTTTAATTGATTCAATTATTGATTTAATTAATTGTGAACCCAATTTGTATAATAGGAAATATTTTGTTTGTAAGACGACATAATATAGAAAACAAACAACGATACATAATGAGTAGAATTTTGGGTGGTACTTCTCCTTCTAGTTGAGCACCAACACCGGCTTACATTGACTACCTACGAGTAGGAGAGACTAACCTTCAGCGTCTCGGTAGAATGGGATCCGATGAGCTCGTCACGGCAGATCACGGAATTCGCAAGCCCGCCCCGAAACGAAGCTTCGTGAACGGCGTCCATAACCCCGAATGTGGGGTCGCAGCGCGCTTGAGCAGCTTGGCTTTTCATCGCTTTGCTGATGCTGTCGAGCTCCCACCAAAAGTATTTGCTGTTGAAGTTTGGAGCGAGGACCTCAGTGACAAGGTCTCGCCAAACTCTCCTCCCGGACTTGAGATTATAAATGACGTGTTCCTGTCAAAAAACGAAAAGAGTGTTCGGCACAAATGCTGGGCAAAATCGACGACTTGACCAATTGGATACCGAGTCTACTAACAACTGTTATGATGTCATACCAGTAATAATGAGATAATGTTCAAATATGTATTTGATTTGGTATTTTATTTAATATTTTAATGAAGAGTAACTGGCATTGTTTTCTTTTGGTCACAAAAGAGATACCGTAATTTTCAATGTATAATGCGCAAAATTTTACCGATTTTTTTCCCTAAAATAGGGGGGTGCGTATTATACATGGGTACAGCAAGCCTTGAAAAAAAAATCCCTCGATCAAAAACTAGAAATCACACCTTTCTTCATGTTTGTTTAAATCGCGCATCACCTCTAGCCATTGGGCCCCGTAATTCGTATTATAGAGTGTAACGTGCTGCCAAATAGAGAAGCGTGTTGCCAATTAACTAAAAGCGTGTTTCTAATTAACGAGAGTCATCTGCAAAGCACGCCATCTCTTGCTGAGTTGGTTTGCCGTTTGTACGCGAGCGAAATCAGGTCGCTGATTGCTACAAGCATGCGCGGCAATCCTTGTTGATTCATCGCGTCAACGACTGGCCTTAACAATCGCATACACATTACACAAGATGCCATGTGCGCAAGATATAATCGCTTGCGTAATCAGTCGCATCTCCAACAGAACTGGTGCGCACGACATAACCGTTGGCCTGAGCAATCGCATCTGTCATTGTAATAGGCCACGTGCGCAAGATGTCGTGTGTCGCTAGCCTGAGCTATCGCGTCGCCNACCTCACAGGCTTTNGNTACTATCTTCTCTCGTTTAGAGACAATGCCGTTAATTGTATTATGATTAGCGATCATTACGTCACGATTGTTCGACAGTGACATCGCAAAACGCGAATGCAGGGTGCGTACTATAGGCCTACATGGGTACAGGCTTTTTCCAAGAATATACACGTCATTTTAAGGGTGATAATTATACATGGGGGCGCACTATATTCGGAAAATTATGGTACTTATTAAAAGAATGCCAGTTAATCGTCAATAAAAATAATTTCTCATTTCTTGACCCTGTCCATTTGGTATCACTTTGTGGCCATTCTTAGGGTCAATCACTAAACAGAAAAAATAGTGCATAGTGGTATCAATTTTAATCTGCCACTATAAATTTCCAATTGGCATTGAAGAATGTGAAATAGCATACTGGGCAGTTACATCAGACATAATTTTGGTTACATATTATATTCACTGCAGTGTTGGCAACCTTTCAAAAAGCTTGTAGACCTCTGACCTACATAATCTCAATATCACATGTAAGAGGTAGAATAATACCAAATGGACTCCAATAAATTTTGTGATCATTTTAATTGATATTCTAAGCACAATTAAGTCCATGCTTTTGTCCAATGATTCATGATCTATAGATTATGTTTAGGATAGTCGTGCTAATCTAAGATTAGTACGAATATGAAAATACCCTCATTCAGTTACTTAACAGCAAGGACCATTTCTTCTTACCCTAGTTCCAGTGACTGAGAAATCGCCGCCCAATGAGCCCAGTAACTGTGTTGCATTCCATGCGGAAGACTCGCTTGATGTTAAACACGATGCTGAGCGAAGACAATGAGATACTCCTGCATTCAAAGACGGATCTTCATATCGGCTCCCGGCACGAGCAAAAATTGAAACATTGGAGTGCTTGTTTGCAACATCCACCGACACAACTGTTAATCCATTATCCAACTTGGTTTTGGCTATCTCCTTTTCCGCGATTTCCTTCGAAACGTTGATGGAAAGTTCAAAATTCCAACTGCAAAGACAATATAATAGCAGTACAAACCTGGGAAACAAGCTGCTTGGAATACAATCTTCTCAAATTCAATCTTGAAATCGGCCTTTGAAACATTTCAGCGGAGGATAAAATATTAGCAAAACAAAGGGGCGGCTCTAGCCTGCAGCAAGAAAATAAATTACGATTAAGCTTGTTAACAGTGTAGGCTGCCGTTCGTTGATGAAATACTCAAACCCTTTTCGTGTAGATTAGGTGGTACTACCATTCGACATTCGACGACTCCACTTACAACAAAACAAGCTTGATTTTTTTACTGGTGCGAGTTCCGAGTGGTGCGGTATCCCTTTTTTACAATACCACTTCTGATTGAAAATTTGTGATTTCAACGGTAATTATTTTCACAAAATCTATCAACCTTTAGAAGCTCGTCGTAACTATAAATATTTGACTAAATATCTGGTTTATCCAATAAGGTCAAAACGAACAGCTAATGAATAAAACCGACTCAGCAAACTCCAGCAGCAATACGACAGACCAATAATTGCGCATTGACCCTTGACCAAATATCATAAGGTCATCTATATGCACCACGAAATAATCTGGCAGGCAAAAGTTCACAGGAAAAGCCACAACCAAACTTGGTATACTGAGCATGGAGAATAATTTATGTTTACCAGTATGTTATGGCACATGTCTAAGAGCAGTGTAACCAATTCACATGAATACCCAATGACTGACTTCAACACAGTGTTGGGATGACTCGAGTCATGACTTGACTCGAGTCAGACTCGAGTCACCTTTTTCCCATGACTTGACTTGACTC
>ATSW01106405.1:0-27190 GCA_000444245.1 Botryllus schlosseri | reverse complement strand
AACCATGACAGACTATGATGTGCACCGAAACTTAATGAAAATGTCCGATTATCCCCAGCTTTGTCCGAGACAGCCATAGTCAGCTGCTTGAAAAATTCCCCCAAGTGGATATAGAATCGTCTACTCGCTGCACAAGCCGTATCTAGAATGGAAAGATCCGGTGAAGTAGTCCAGGACTCACCAACAAAAAGCCTTCCCGCAGTAAGCCAAGTCTTCAACAACGGAGTTGCCTCAAAGCCTCGCAAAATTACTGTGTACAGACTAGGCCCGAAGATCAGACAGTTATCAGTCCCGGCTGTTCACGTTTCATCCGGAGAACAAATACTAACCATGACAAACTCCCCTGTAGCATCACTATCGAGCGAAGCTGGTGACCAAGCTGTGGAACCATGTCTTACCACGCCAAGTAACCAACCCCAAGAGGACATGAATAGTGATAAAGATAGCGAGCTTTACAGGAAATTTGCAAGCAGTGACAAGATACCAATAACTTGCCGCAATAAACATGCGCATTTGTACAAGTCCAAGTTAGGTTCTGGTAAAAAAGGAAAGTGTATATACTTCGAAAACGCGTGGTTCACGCCGTCAGAGTTTGAAAATCACTGTGGCCTTGAAATGTCCAAAGATTGGAAGCGTAGCTTACGGTATGGTGGAAAATCCATGCAAAATTTAATACAACAAGGGTTTTTGCGTCCTCACTCATCTACCTGTACCTGCGGTATTTGTTGTGATGACGCATCTATTGATGGACCTGTGCTGTTCTACTCCCCAAAACCACGCCGAAAACGTAACAATGCAACTGCGTTTTCTCGTGTAAGCACATTGGAATATCAATCAACAAATCAAGGCTATCAGATGGATGCTAGTGAACCTTCAATCTCGGTATCAACACCCCCATTGAGAGAGCATAGTTCACAGATACCTGAAGAATTATTCAGCCTTCTACGAGAAACTAGCACTCCTTTCCATGAAATCATCAAATACATTTTTGAAGCCGTCAATAAAAACAGGGATGAGGATCGTAAATCGTGGTCTCAACTCAAATCTCAAGCCGACGAAATTTTCCAAAAATATGCTAAACTCCAAGAGGCCATTGAAAAAACCAAGCTGGAATGTGACGAAAGACGAAACAATTTGCTACAAGAAATTATCACCACTCTAAAAAACTGTGACACTTCAGAATATGGTATCTCATCTAAGGCTCTTGATAAGCCTTTGGTGGGTGGCCAGGATGAAGTAGTATACGATGAAGCTATGGAAATATGTCAAGCTTGCGGACAGCCTGCAATCAGCGAATGTACTGGATGCCACAAAGCAACGTACTGCTCTACGGCATGTCAAGAAACGGATTGGAATGCAGGACATCGGGACGTGTGTCGTAGACTTCAGAGTCGCATTTCTAATCCTCAATGTGGCGTGGATGGTCTGATAACTTGACTGTTGCATAGTAAATTGTCATGGTCGTATATTTTCAATCGAAGGGTTAATGTTACGGCTGGATAAAATAATTAAGTACTCAACTATGAATCGATTATTATTTAATGATTTGAGTCGAGTACTGAAATTATACTGTCCTTGCCAGTAAGAGTTGAATTATCAACAAGAATTATATTTTCGATACTATATTTCACTTTGTTTGGCTTTAAACTACGATTGGTCGTATTGCAGCATACGAAATATGTGGCACAAAGCTGTCATCAACCCACAGCACTGTCACAAAGTATCCTACAATCAAATTGGCACGGTCAAAAAAATGCTAAATCTTCAAAGTGATATAGAACTGGCATTATATTATTTGTGGTACATATTTTAAATTTACGCATCATTCATACCTGTTTCGCCATTGTAATGAGTGATATTCGAATACTTCACTCCATGCCTGATGCTCGATTCAGAATTTATTTAAATCACTCAAATAGTCGATTTTGCCGAGCCCTTGTTAATAGCCAAAGGTAAGCTTCAAATTCCAACCATTAGTTGTATTGGAAAGCAGTATTTAAGAGCTGAAATGATCAGATGGTAATGTGTATGACCACTTTGACATTGCTAGTCTACAAAATCATAGAATCAGTTGCGGAAATGTTATTCACTTGTTCATAACTGTCTCATTTTTTTATTGTGCTGTAAAGATGCATGAGCATTTTGAGCAAATTTAGCACACATGTAGTCTCCTAGTAATTACATGGCTCTACACTCGGATATAGTAGACTTCATATCACTGTCAAAATTGTACTGACCACAACTGTCTCGTTTTGTTCGCACTGCCTAGTTTTTGAGCGCACTGATGTCGTGAGCAATGGATTAGCACACAGTGTGTCTGCAAGCAATCAGATTGCGCAATGCTAGGACGCAGTGGACTTTAAAATAGTGTTGACTGTCAAATTTTACTGATAAGATCACCCAATCCATAGAGTAGTGCCTAGACTGCCTACCCCTGTCGGATACGACGTTGGCAATAGTTAACAGGTGGTTTTCACTTCTAAATTATTACTATTTCACAACAATGTAGCATCTTCTGTGTTCATCGTAACAAAATGTATCAGTCCACATAAGGCAGCCCATGGAGTGATGTGGCGAAATATTGATACCTGATTATGACTAAATATCATATCTTAGTGGCTGCTCTAAGAAAACTTTGACCCTTGGTGTCCGACAAGAACAGTTGGTCATGAGAATTGTGAGAACAACTCAGTATGATCGTTGAGTTCAATCTATTGTTAATAATTTTACCGTCAAGAACGCAACCAGATTGTGATGCAATGAAAAGATAGGATGGTGTCGAAATGACTTGGAAGTGAGGATGTGACATTAAGGTTATCATATGTCCTCCTTTATAAGAAATCTCAAATATCAGAGGATGACCAAATATACTCCTTTTGCAATTCGTCCTCCTTTGTAGCTTTGAGAGTCAGGCGATCAGCAAGAGACGAATAAAAAATGCCATTATAGATGTGAAATCTGGATAATGATGGCAAGGTTGAATAAAAATGAAAAGCGGCTCCAAAGGAGTCTTCAGGTAAGTAGCCCATTGTAGGCCCAGTTTTGCATAAAGAAAGAAAAAAAACTGAACAAGAACAAGTACCGACCATCCATGCATACAGGGATAGAGTTGTGTCACCATATTGTGACAAGATCAACACCTAACCTCCAGAACATGCCACCGCCCGTCATCCCAAGAAACACGACATAATTCCACATCTTCTCAATTCCGAATTTTTTTTTTCATCAAAAAATATCACGTAAAGACGGCACAGCAGACGAAAATAAAGGAGCCAATAGCGCAAACCTGATCGGCCAACAAGGACGAGCTCCAATTTGACGCTACAACCTCAACGACATGATAATGTGGCACGTTTGTCAGCCGTGCATGCGGCGGAACACAGACGCTGGAAAATCAACTACCACATATACTCACCTTTTTTCGATGAAACAAAGTGACGGAAACGAGGGGGGTTCGATAACGTATTTCGCCAGAGATAAAAATTTTGGGCAGAAAAAACGTACGCTGTTATACTGGCCGATAGTCGGAATATGTGCAGTTGGCAACAAGATTCCGAATCTTGAAAAACTAGGGCTGGGCGCAATGATTCGAGTACTCAGATTTGAATCGAGCATATGCTCATGCTCATTGCCACTAAGAATTGAGAACTATAGCTCCGATCCTATTTTCCACTGTGGAATCCTTGAAAACTCAACCGGTCGTACCATAGCATACAGAACATGAGACACAAAGCTATGAGCATGCAGTATGCACGAGGGCTGTTCATAAAAAACTTTTCCTTCAGATTTCACTGGCTACTTGATAAAATTGTTGGGTTGGTTAAAAAACCGCTGCACACAAACTTTGGCTCAATTCCAACCGCCAGAAGCGAAGTTATTGCAGTAGAAAAATATGGATTTGAATAAAATAGCATTTACGGTAACTAACTCTACAATTATTTATTATAAAACCATGGAATTAGAAATTTTTCTACTGCTATAACTTCGCTTCTAGTGGTTGGCGTTGAGCCAGGGCCAAATTTGGTGTGCATCATCTCTACTGACAACCTAACAATTTTATGGGGTCGACAGAAAAATTTTGAATTTTTTTTATATTTTTTAATGATAAATTCAAAACTTTCTACAGCACGAATCTCGCTTCTACTGGTTGGAATGGAGCCAAAGTTGTTGTGCAGCCTTTTTTTAACCAACGTAACGATTTTATCAAATAGCCAGCGAAATCCGAAAGAAAAGTTTTTTTTTCAACAGCCCGAGTATGCACGTTACTGGAAATAACGTAGGGTAACCATATTTATGCCTGGAAAAGAGGACACTTGTTACAAATCACAGAAGTTAAATTACCGGACGAGAAAACCAATGATTTGAATAATTTTACATGAAATCCTCAGGTGTTGACTAAAAAAATGTAGGTCACTTTCCAGACGGACTCACGAAAGACCATCGCGGAACGTCCAAATTACAGATTTCGGATCATTTACGATGTTTTCAGTTGAGCCCGTACAGGAGGACGAATTGACAAAACTGTGGACATTTAGGCGTCTGCGGAGAATATTTTCAATTTCCTGAAAATGGTAACCCTAAAATAACATATCTGTGAGGTAGTAATTAACCAATGCCATTGTCACAAAGTGCTATGTACTAGGCATGATCGAAAAAATACCAAATGTTCTTTATAGGGATGTTGAACCGGCGTTGTATAATTTGTGGTAGATATTTGAACTTTCACATCATTCATATTGTTGTGACATTATAATGAGTGCTACTCAAATACTCGACTCAGAATCGAATTACCCAATTTTGCCCAGCCCTACTTGAAACTATTAGAATTACGAAAAAAAAATTGAGTTTCTGCTATTTTTGTGAATCTTCACTCAATTCATTCCTCTCATAAGAAATAACAGATGTAAAATAGCATAGTCAGATCTCAAAACCATCTTCCTTCTTCCTTGGCGCGAAGCTTGCTTTGATCGTACACATCATGCCGCGAAAATCTCATTTGAGGGAAAAAGACAACTTGGGCCGAGAGTTTTTCTTTCCGAGGATAATCGATTGCTCGAGCTTTTTCTGTTTCTTTCTTTCCTCCTCCATTCTCAGACGCTCCTCGTGCATCTGTCTCTGTTCCTCGACCATAGCCAGCCTGTCCTCCGCCTGAAACAGACACGCTCGTTCATTTGAGATGGACTGGTAACTAGGTGGCGAGCAGAATTGGACAGTTATAAATTTTCAGCTAAGCCAAATTATATCAGGATTATAGCTACACATTTTTTTCCAAATAAGATTAGAATTATAGCTACACAGTTGATTAATCTACTTGGAGACTGCGGTTCGCATAATTTCCAATTGTTATGCAGTCCATTCAATGACATAGGCTTCAAGAATAGAGAAAAGTTAAATTGTGAGTGATTTTGGTTTCGATTTGCAGTTTTCTGTAATTGTTGATGAATATATCCTTATTTTACTATGAACTCAGTGTAACCATCTAATATGGGCCGCGGCGCGATTCTGAGTAGACTATAAAATATATTATTTAATGTTAATGTGGACAAAATCTACTGTATTACCTGATCCAGAGATGCGTTTACTTGGAAGCTTAGTTTTGTTCATGTACCGTGATTATGTAACCTATGTACGTCGTGCGAGTAATCCAGGTTCAAAATAAAGCCAGAATAGCAAATTATGCCATAACAATTAAAGTTACTTTTTCTATATACAAGTTCAAATCTTGTTACTTGCCAGAGCGCTGCTCTGTTACGTCATAAGATTCCAAATCCTATTCGTACAATACTGCAATCAGTGTCCGTGATTAACGCGAGATCCACTTAGTAGCATGTGTTAACAATGTAATTCACTGCTTTCAACATAGAAATAAGACTGCACGCCGCAAAACACGGTCTAAACTTCTCTCCTGGCCCGTCAACGTATTTTCTTCTTCACATTTGACCGGCAGGGGAAAATACTTGACCGCCTCTGCTATACGCATGGCATATACAATGGCACCAATAAGAAAGAATTTCTTACCAATTTTTTCTGAGCTTCCTCCATTTTTCGATTGTTCTCTTCCACAATACGTTCGAGTTCAACACGTTTCCTCTCTTCAAGAGTCTGCACAATTGTAAAATAAATTAAAAACAAGCATGGTACACTATTATCCGCACGGGGACTTCGTTTTAACTCGGTGACATATTTCGGGCACACCTTCAAAGAACACCCCGTTTAAACAGAGGACAACGTTTCTTGATACAGCTATATGTGCTTCGAATAGGATAATAAAGTATAAGTTTGAACAAATCTACTGACCGTGCAGAAATACTAGTAGGGCTGGACAAAATCGAGTGCCAGAGTCGAGTTGAGGGGGGGTATTTTATGTCATGACAGTGTTAATGATCAGGAAATTTCAATTACGGCCACATAGAATACTTCTACATCGCAATAAAGATACTTTGGTATGTGGCAGCGCTGTAATGACTCGAGTCACTATTTTTTGGCGACTACAGTCATTTTTTCAAAAGCCTAAAATGACTCGACTCGAGTCAATTTGTGTAATGACCCTACTAGTACTAGAGTCGTTGTGCAGAACTCGAAACAAGTCATATGACTCGCTATCAGGATGGCCAAGAAAGACATTTCATTGTATCTTAAAAGAACAGTGAAGTCACCATATGATTGGTATTTCATCTATCAGTACTCATACTTGGAAAATAGGGCCAGAATCTGTTGGGGCTGAGGAAAATAGGGTCAATCAAACCACTAGGTGTCGCCAGACTTTAGGTGGTAACCGCCTTTGTTACGTACACGGTTGCCGTATTCAGAAACCTGTAGGTGACTTTGTCGATTGTGTAAGGGTATTTTATATGGAAAAAATGGCTACAACATATTCTACATGGACCGTGAGCTCGCTATAAAACGAACTACAACTTCGAAAACTTCTGGTGCTGAGCTGGTAGCCGACATTTAGTTGATAATTTCACATTCTCACCTAGTTATCAAATCGACCTTATTTCCTTCTAAAGAAGCTCTCCGAAGCTTTAGTTCATTTTATAGCGAGCTCACGGTCCCCGTAGAATATGTTGTAGCCATTTTTTCCATATAAAATACCCTTACACAATCGACAAAGTCACCTACAGGTTTCTGAATACGGCAACCGTGTACGTAACAAAGGCGGTTACCACCTAAAGTCTGGCGACACCTAGTGGTTTGATGGATCCTATTACGATATTATCAATGCGATCCATTCTATATCACTCGAGCAGAGTGGCTTGAACCAAATCGAACTCGGAACTGACCAGTGAACGCAATGACTTGGACTCGAGTCACAGCACTGTGACTCGGACTCTAACCTCTACACGCCGACTTTGACTCGGTGGTGAATTGAAAATGACTCGACTTGACTTGAGTCAAAACTATAAACGGTAAGTTAGATTGACTTGCGACTCGGGACCTTGCGATTTGGCTCCAACCCTGGTATGTGGGTTGCGGTACTCGACAGAGCACTCAAATCATTCTGCCCAACCCTAATTTCTAGCATAGAAACTCAAGCAATCAATCGTAAACCACAAAATTCATATATCCCCGGCGACGTTGTTGCATCTTTCCACAGCGAAGCGCTCCTGAATTGCCGCCCCCAAACCCGAACCCCGGCACAAATCTGCCCAACGAACCGACTGAAAAGGCGTGTACTTACCCACCTTTATCACACTGTGAACTATAAAGTGAGGCCCCTCCTTGGGGAGCTTAAAAATTTCGGCCATACATCCAAACTTCTTAAGATTTCTAATGAAATTGAAGTGAAAACAGTGATTACTAACGGTTCGTTAAAATTTCCTATATCCTACGAAGAAGCCGCGGGACGAGCACAAACATATCCAAATCTCCGAGTACGTTTCTGCAAAATTTCAATCAAGTCTTTTACCCGAATTTCCATTCATACATCAGTACGGCCGAGCTGAACATGCCTCATTAGTTGCAGGGAGGCTTTGGAAGTGGAAGCTATCTTGAGTTAAACACAAACTTTTATAGCAAGCTCTGATTAACTTTGCCGCAGGCCAGAAAGATAGATGTAAGAACAGATTTAAAGTGGCCGGCACGGATTTCAAATAACACGGCCATCTTCGTAGACAGACAGAAGCTATTCCGAAAAATAAGCGAAACTTTTCAGCGAAATGGCGGCCCACGACGTGTCGTTGAGTAACTTTACCTCCATATCCTGTTTTGCTTTGAGTTCGGCCAGACGCTGACGTTCTAGTTCGTCTATCATGCGCCTTTCCATGTCGTTTTTCATGGCCTCGACACGTCTATTTACCTGAAAACATAGAAATTATAGATGACGAAAGGGCAAACTAGAACAGTGCCCTTCCACCATTTTCGCAATGGCACACTCTTAACATTCGCAGTATAGCTATACAGTAGAGGTGTTCAAAAGTGACTTTTTCTCTCAATTTGTAACGGCTACTTGACAAAATTGTCAGGTTACCTAATTCAAACCTACACACCAAATTTGGTTCAATTCTAACCAGTAGCCGCATTGCTACAGGAGAAGAAAGTTTCGATTTATTATTTATAAAAAAAAATTTTTAAAAATTCAAAATTTCCTGCTCACCACATGAAAGTGTTAGGTTGTCTACAGAAACAATTTTCACTAAATTTGGTACAATTCCAACCAGTAATAGCGGAGTTATTGCCGTCGAGAAATTTTGATTATCAATAAAATAGTTATGTACGGTGACCAACTCTTTAATTATATATTATAAGTGTGCCCGCTGTAATTACTATTTTATTCAAATCCAAATTTTTCAAATGCAATAACTCCGCTTCCGCTGGTTGGAATCGAGCCAAATTTGGCGAGCAACGGTACTATAGACAGCCTAACACTTTCATGAGGTGAACAGAAAATTTTGAATTTCATTCATTTTTATATAATAAATAGAAACTTTCTTCTCCTGTAGCAATGAGGCTACTGGCTGGAATTGAACCAAATTTTGTGTGTAGGCTTAAATTAGGTAACCTAACAATTTTATCAAGTAGCCAGTACGATTTGAGAAAAAAAGACATTTTTGAACACCCCTACTATACATCTCAAGACCTTCTAGAACAAAGGTCAGATTTGAGATTTCGAAGTGAAGCGTTTTGAAATGCTGAAATTCCGTTCAGTATAAAAATGCTGTTGTTGCTCTATTTTGATCTACAGCTATAAACTGCAGGTTTATGCATCAGCCTCAATCGTCGTCAACCAGACAAGTTATCTCACTCCATTTGTACGACAGACTACAAGTTGTTTCGATCCCGCTTAGTTTTTCATCTTTTGCAATATTGCAGAGTTTTGAACTGACGAAAATAAAAGTAGCCTAAATCAAATGAACAAAGGAAATGTAGGCAACCTCGGCTTCGATTTCTGGTCTCCGTTTTTCAAGTTCATCTTCGATCCGTTGTTTCACGATTGCTTCCACTCTCCGTTGAGTCTCTTCTTCGATCCTTTTCTCTTCCTGTTCTTTCTGGCGGCTGAATTTGTGTTTACGATTAGATTTGACATTCATATTGAAATAAACCCGAATCTTTTCGGCTGACACTCGTCAGGGGTAATCGTCATCAACCAGTAGAGAATCTGTACATCAACATTTGTGTCATCAGTAATGGCGTCACCGACATGAAAATTCAAATAATCGAAGTGAACAGATGGCGTAGATTACTTGAATTGTCATGATGGTGATACGATTGTTGATAAACAACGATCTTCTCCACTCTCTGTCACTTGCTTTACTTTAGATTTGACACAATTCCAATATGTCGAAGCTACGAGAGTTGAAAAAAATTCAATTTATTGAGTAAAATAAAAATTTGCATTCCAAATTCTATTGCCAACCCCATAGAATTGTTAGCAATGTAGGCCTATAGCAAATTTGGCTGAATTCCAACCATCAGAAGCAAAGTCATTGGACGACAAAACTTTAGATTTGAAATAATAGCGTTTACGGTTGGCATTGTAATCGAGCCGAATTTGGTTTAGCCTACAGCGTTTTTACAGACAACCTAACAATTTTACAGAGTAGCCAGAAAAATTGAAAAAAAAAAACTTATTTTTGAATAACCTTAACGTGGGTGTTATAAAACGATTCGAGATGAACTCACATTTGTCTTTGCTTTTCGAGTTCCGCTCTCATTTCCTCCTCGTCTTTTCTCTTTCTTTCTTCCAGAGCATTGCGTTTCGACAACGCTCTTCCAAACATATCCACACGCTCAAACGACCGAGACCTGACAGCGAGAATTGTTTAGTCGTTATGGCAATAAAAATAAATAGAGACAGCGAATTAATTTATATTCTACGCAACAATGAATGATGTGACAACAGATTCGGACAATTTTAAATTTTCAGTGTTTCCAAATAAGATTAGGATTACTGAATTTGCAAAAACTTAGAAGTTGAATTTAAGTCTGAATTTGACAGAAATATAACAAAAAATTAGGTCTGGTTCATATCAAATATGTCTGTACGCCATGATTGGCTGATTTCGCACGATTAAAATATGAGCAAAGAATTATTTCACAAATCATAGTAGAATCAGAATTCCCGTATTGAATTCGCAAAAACTCACATCATAATATCAAATCACAGTTCATTGTCGTAAGCACGAGAACGACAAATTTTTGTGCACCAAGGTTGGCTTGTTTAGCGCTATGCAATTCTCCTGTATAGAATTTGATCAGGAAAACCGGAAATTAGATTAGAATTAGATTACAGACATTATGGTTTAATTATTCTAATTAGACAAACAGAAATATCTAAATATATAAGTCTGGTATCACATGAGACCTGGAACGACTTCTTCTTGAACTGGATTGTCGATGGCGTTTACGATCCGAAGTTCGGTGGCGATCTCTGGACCGTGATCTCGAACGTTTGCTGCGACTACGCTTGGAGTGCTTCGATCTCTTTTCTGAGTCATTGACTTCCGGCGATTTGCTCCGACTACGTGAATTCGACATCTTTAATTAGCAGGTACCGGTATGCTTTGCTATTAAAAACAAATGAACAGTTACGAAACCAATAAGAAATTGAATATTATACTCTTTGCCAACTTCCGCTGGCGCTAATTACTCAAGTGGTTGTTTTAGAGAACTTCCATGACTGATCGGGTTTTCATGCATTTGGATTTTGAAGAGTATAAATTAGTTTGATGAAGACAGGTATGAATTAGCTGCGTGTGACATAGCCCTCCTAATACAGTAACTGAATATATTGATTAATTGCTAAAAGTATGTGATAATATATTTTCTACTTTCACATTCACTCGAAGTAGATTGACAAGATACTTGAAATTAAAAAGAGCACCACAAGATGCGTCTTGATATAATGATAAGGAAACTGATGAATCAAAAATTGGCTTAATATCACGATACGACTCATACGCTACGTTTTGCAGAGGTTTATTGTTTTATTTTTAGTAAGACCTAATAATCGTGGTGACACTCTGACACATGAATATGGTCTTATCGTCTTAAAAGGTAAAGGCTCAACCCAACCAGGCAACCACCAGTCTCAATTTCAAGTCCTCACGTCATCAGTGAGACTGAATTCTTGACTGTCTAGCAATTGCAATTGATTCACTTGAAATATACTTTCCCGCAGCATAAATACACTAGAGAGAACAAAATTCACAAATCTATAGGTGAATCTGAAGTCATTTGCGAACAGCGAACCACAGATTCTTTCAGAACCACTTTTGCAGGGCGGATATAAATTGGCGGTGTCGGCGATATCGGCGATGTCAGCAAATACTTGGGCGCTGTTACCGATGTAATCATTTCGACGATGTCATGATATAATATTGTCAGGAGTTTGGTAAGGCTGGGTCAGGCCAAGTCATGAGGCAGTCTAGTTTACGATTTGAAGCCTTGCAATCTTTCTGTTATTCGCATTTTTTCATAAGCTATCGCAGACTATTGACTAACAATCTGAGTTGGCGACCCGTCGTTTCAATACCGATCAACCGATCAGACTGTTCTACTATAATTTGAGTAGTTTCGGTAAGCCTTAAAAGAGTAGAGATTCTCAAGACTATACTTCTATGTAAGAATCATCAGTACAGTTTATTATTCACAAATTTATCGGATCATTACACCACTAAATTTCGATACAATGCAAAGATAAGAAGGTGTCGAAACAGCTTGGAGTAGTCTTTGAAATCAGACACCAACCTGGGTCGAGGCGATGTAAAGAAGTTACAGTGCACACTGAATGAATAGTAATCAACGACATCTTTTCAGCCCAGGCGGGCTCCTGATTTCAGAGACTTCTCCAAGTTGTGCCGACACCTTCCTGCCTTTTCATTGTATCGAAATCTTGTGGTACTGAACAACTTTAACCACCCTCACCACTAACCTGACCCGTCCAAAATCCTAACCCAATCAAACCCACCGTCTTACTCCACGCCCTAACAGGAATATAAGAGCACTCCTAAAACCTTGATCTTTTGGCGTTCTTAAATGCGAAAATTTGTCGGACTTCACTACTTGCGGCAGCGTAGACCAGTGGTTCTCAACCTTTTTTTAGACACGCCCCCCTATTTGATAGTGAAAAATTTCGCGCCCCCCTTATCGTCATATCACAAAATCCAACTGGGATGCTAGCAACCCCAACAGATTGTTTGGTGATATGGACGTTGGACGGTTATGAATGTTGATGAGAGAATATAAATATATGAAATTGGGTCTATATAGAGAAACACGCGTGCACTGGAGGTAAATCTCGCAGAGCACGAAAATTTTTTCAGGTGACTGCTTCTTCGCGCCCCCCTTCAGATGTGTCACGCCCCCTCAGGTTGAGAACCCCTGGCGTAGATAAATACCTAAAAGTTCGGCACTATTTTAACTGCTCTACTAACGATTCTTTTGACAAAAGCAATAGTCAAATAACTTAACGACTTTTTATTTCACTATCATTGCACAGGGAAAACAGAACAGTCAATTCAAAAATGCTACATAAGTTAACGCTCTGGAGACGTGATAATTGTATCATCCTCATATGCACTAACAAGATATCATAGCTGCAATGAAATCCCACGAGGGCAGCATCCACAAGCACTCAGATACACGATTTGCCCAGCCCTAAAAGCCTACCATATTCAGAATATACGTAACTCGACAATAGCTTAGCAACGCTTATATCTTTGGCAGAGGTGCGATAAATATTTACCGTTTCCCGTGAAATTTACGGTAAGACTGGCGAGCAGTATCCTCTAAATTCAACTACAAAACTATAATAAGCTAAAGAGCACAGTAAACATCATATTAATTTGGCAAAATTGTCTTCGTGATGCGAAGCGTTCTTAGCATGATATATAGATTGACTTTCTTTGCTCATCCTATAGATTTCTTCTGAATTCGCCGACAGACCGGCCATATGCTGGTAGAAATCTTCCTTCTCGACCTGCACCGTGACGGAAGTGATGCCGGCTTCTTTCAAGATGGGGGTGACCTGTCGCACATTTGTTAGCTTGGATTTACAAAACGAATGCAGAAGTGAGGCGCAGATATTTGCAATGAAAACGTATGAAGCAATGATAGAATCGGAAAAAATATTCGGGTCATGGTGTTATAGCAACAGTTTACTGTAGTTGTTCCTTAACTGGTCTATATTGCTCCCAGGGGGTGGTTTCCAGAGACGATGATAAAATGTTACAACATTCAGTCAATTTAAATTAATTAACAGTACCAGACTGCTACATTTTCTGCATAATCAATTGATCAAAAAGAACAACTATTTGACATTTCCTTCACATTACTCCAATTGAAATTATTTACAAATTCTCTCAACTTCAAAAAATAACTCTTCAATCGCCAATAAAAAGCAGTCAGAAATATTCATTTCAGCATAAAAAAGGGCTATTAGAGTAGCAGTATACATGATACAAACAAAACAAGCAAATAAAACCTATCGGAGCAGGTGGAACAGGAAAGTGAACATAATTGAGTAACTGAAACAAGTAGATAAACCTACTTCAGTGGAGGACATAGGTAAAAAGTTAAAGCAATTCGATGGCCTCTTAGCTTTAAGGGGCGGGAGGGGAAGCCTATTAAAAATATTTCGAGCTTGATAAGGGAGCAATGAGTCAAAAAATCGAGAGCCACGATACCATTTGACTTCAACAAGAACAGTTCATCCATACTTGCGAAATAATTCTTTGTTCGATAACGTGCGGTTCCACTTGCACAGAAACAAGACCGACCACCTGAGTTTCCGAATGGCGCCAGATGTAGCGCGATCGGATCGATAAAACGCCGTCAATGTTTTGAACCTTCACAACAAGAAAGCGTGGATATATTGAAATTGAAGTGGCAGGAATGGCTAAAGCTGGGCAAAATGTATTACCCTGGTACTAAATGATTTGTAAATTTCAAATATATATACCTTTTATGTGACCATAAAAAATATAATGCCAGCTCTACATCACATTCAAGATTATTTTGTATTTTTTCGACCATGTCTATTACATTGCACTAGCTCTGGCTCTAGCACCGAGCAGGCAAACATACTTTTGTCAACGCCCTGTATATCTCCTTCTCTAGTTCAACGGGAATCCTCAAAGCCAACGTCCTGGCGGAATCTTTCAACAGAGGCCATACAGTCGCAAGGATCATGAAGCCGATCAAGAGAGTGCAAACCGGGTCCGATATCAGGAGCCCGTACTGCCCAATCAGAAAGGAGGACACGATCACGCCCACGCTTCCCAGCAAATCGGCAAGGATGTGAAGATAAACTCCTTAAAAATCAACACAATCGTAGTGCCATGATGTACAAGACAATATGAAATTACATGCCAAGTTACCTTTGATATTTGCATTGTCAAAGTGGTGATGATGATGTTTGTTGTGACCGTGTCCATGGTGGTCATGACCATGGTGATGGTGGTTGTGTGAGAATATGAAGACACCGACTAGGTTCACCAGGAATCCGCCAATGGACACAATCTAAAAAAAACAATTGAATAATATATCGATATAGAAATGAACCCGAATACTTTTGGCTGACACTCGTCAGGGGTCATCGTCAGCAACTAATTGGAATTGGAAAGAACATTGTCTATATCAACATTCGTATCCAGACTTGAACAGACTAAAAGTTTAGTTTGTTGGCGGTCAACTAACCACCGATTTTTGAGTTGTTCTACTTCTAGTTGCAGATTTTGAAAAGTGAGTAGTTCTAGTTTTAGTAGAAAAGTGAGTATTTTTAGTTGCGAGCGTTAAACTGTGGGTAATTCTAGTTCTAGTTGCCCAGTTGTAAAATCCAGTAGTTTGCACAAGTTCGACCGGACCGCCATCACCAAATATGACGTTACAGGCATAAGAATTCGAATAATCCAGGCAAACAGATGGCTTTACTCAAGCTCGACGTCCTATTTTTGAATTATCCACGAACTCCGGCTGTTGCCACGAACTAGGATGACGGATTTTGATAGAAGCTCCCTCAACGCCTATAAAAGGCAGTGTGGGCTGAGTCACTCACCATCAAGCGCTCGGTATTTATGTCGGGCGGGTCCACGAGTCTGTGGAAGGCTTGAAACAGGAGATAGATGGCGATCACAAGCAGGAAGAGACCGTTCACGAATCCAGACAGAATTTCAACCCTCCCATATCTTAACAGAAGCAAAATTTCAGCTTTTTCAAATTAAATAGGTACTAGAATTGTACCTACACAGTTTTCTACAAATTAGATTACAAATAATGAATTAGAAAAATATTGAAAATCGATTGAAATTATGAATTAGTAAGAAATACACCAAAGATCAAGTCCAGTCCACATCAAATGATAGTTCTTTTTCATAAGCAGTAGAATGGCAAATGTCTGTTCAGCAAGCTTGGCTCGTTTCGTACTATACAGTTCTCCTGAAGCATTTTCAGGAAAACCAGAAATTTGATAACAATATCAAAATAGAGCAGAGAAACATTTCACAAATTAGATTAGAATTAGACTACCCTTGATTAAGTCTAATTAGACTAGAATTATCTAGTTGTCCAAGTCTGCCTAGCAGTGCGAATTGACGAGCGCCAGCATTAGGGTGGAGTGAAAAATGAAAATTTTTGAATTTCAAAAAAGAGTCTTGATATGTGGTGCCAAATACTAAACAAATAAATTCTATTATAATTTTGGGTCCGTACACCCTCTAGTGGTCATGCAATTTCACCGAACGAGCCAAAAACAGCCAATTTCGCCATATCTTGATCATCACTTACACTAGAAAGTCAGTTTTGGGCTTGAAAGATGCAGAAGCAACATGTTTCTATCTCACTTCCATAGAACTTACTCTTATAAATGAACAGGAAAAAAATTACACGCACATTTCTCATTTTATAGGTAAAATTAAGCACTGAAGCAGTGGGTAGGATGTCAAAAGCGTGTAGAGATTGATCTTATGACTGAGCAACATACCCAATCAATTAGAACTACTTTTCAAATCTTGCTCAAACAAATGAAACCCCCTACAAGCATAAATAGGGCTCGGGCANNGAATAGAGACTGCTAAAACTGTATTTAAAACNGCGTNNATTGGTAGTGCAGCGTCACGATATCGNTAAGTTTATAACAACGGCCCTCATGANATTTCTTACCAAAATGCTGTCGTAGGGTTTGTATCATATTTGTCACAAAGCTCCTGAATGAAAGCACAAAAATTGAAAATACACATTCAAAACACAAACATCAATTCTATACTGGAAACAGAAAATTTTTGTAGCAGTATCACATGAGTATCAGTGTGCACGAACATTAAAATCATGTTTAGTATTGAAAGATTTCATCTGCTTTCAAGACTTCAGTTTTTGTCTGATGAGGCTATCTCTACGTTCAAATCCTGAAACATGGGTAGATGCCTCAGTAACCACGTTTTAATGTCTTTCCACTGCCTGGTTGTGGCAAGGATGACTGAGNCTTAATGGTGATGATCTTAGGTTTTCCACCTCGACATCTGACAANGTCTTGATTGCANGCGNCTGTTCAATATCTTTGTGGTTTAAGTTGACAATTTGGTGGAAAGATTAAGCCTNGATGTTGATAACTGNAATTTGGAAGAAACTGATGCTCAATGTCGCTGTTTTTAGGTTTGGTGTCATTTATATATCTTCCTTCAAATTCATAATTGGAATTTGGTATGGTGTGGTTGTTCTGCGCATAGCTGTAATCTTGTTAACTGTAAATCTTCGGACGTTTCCCTCCTCGTCACCAAAGCATTCCCAGCAAAATATTTTCTGGATGTTCAAAATGAGCATTTCTTCGTAGCAAAGATAGTGCAAGGGAGTGAATTCGGGTATCAGTCAGCTTTGTGACACGGGAAACTATATTGTGGAAATTTTTAGCACCATCNACAATGGAATTGTGCATTTTTATTTCAAACCATGACGGAAAATNGACCTCCATGCAGAATTGAGCAAGACAGTTCAGATTTCTCGATGGACGACTCTGTCCCACATAGTACTTTGAAATTTGAGANGCGAGAGTCAACCATATTGAATGAACGANGGGCCCAGCCTCTAAATATTGCAGATCTGGTTCCAATTGACGACTTTGAAGGAGGATATATAAATGAAACCAAACCCTAAANCAGNAACATTGACACCAGCATCAGATTCTTCCAAATTCCAGTTATCAACATCAAGGCTTAATCTTTCCACCAAATTGTCAACTTAAACCTCAAAAATATTGAACANCCGCCTGCATCGCAATCAAGACCTTGTCTGNTCACGAGCTGGGAAACCTATGATCATCACCATTAAGGCTCAGTTATCCTTGCCACAACCAGGCAGTGGANAGACATGNGACAGTGGTGACATAAGCATCTGCTCAATGTTTCAGGATTTAAACGTAGAGATGNCCTCATCAGACAAAAACTNNAGTCTTGAAAGCAGATGAAATCTTTCAATACTAAACATGACTTTATTGTTNGTGCANAAGAAATTCTGTTTCCAGTAGGCCTATAGATTTGATGTTTGTGTTTTGAATGTGTATTTTCAATTTTCGTGCTTTCATTCAGGACCTTTGTGACAAATATGATACAAACCCTACGACAGCATTTTGGTAAGAAATCTCATGAGGGCCGTTGTTATAAACTTACCGATATCGTGACGCTGCACTACCAATGGGCGCTGTTATAAATACAGTTTTAGCAGTCTCTATTCGATGCCCGAGCCCTATTTATGCTTGTAGGGGGTTTCATTTGTTTGAGCAAGTTTTGAAAAGTAGTTCTAATTGATAGGGTATGTTGCTCAGTCATAAGATCAATCTCTACACGCTTTTGACATCCTACCCACTGCTTCAGTGCTTAATTTTACCTATAAAATGAGAAATTTGCTTGTAACTTTTTTCCTGTTCATTTTTAAGAGTAAGTTCTATGGAAGTGAGATAGAAACATGTTGCTTCTGCATCTTTCTAGCCCAAAACTGACTTTCTAGTGTAAGTGATGATCCAGATATGGCGAAAATAGCTGTTTTTGGCTCGTTCGGTGAAATTGCACGACCACTAGAGGGTGTACAAACCCAAAATTATGATAGAATTTATTTGTTTACTATTTGGCACCACATATCAAGACCCTTTTTTGAAATTCAAAAATTTTCATTTTTCACTCCACCCTAGCCAGCATCCATAACTGACACCAATAAGACCTCTAAGTCTAGTACAAAATTTTAAAAAAAATTTGCATACCCATACGGGAAAATCCTGGTTGGTTGCCACTGGGCCATGACGGACGCGATCAGCCCCAGTACGAGGGCCGTGCAATCGAACATCATATGGAAACTGTCCGATATCAAACCCAAGCTGTTGCTCCACATGCCGTAGGACAATTCAACAAATGCGAAGGTCTGAAATAGAGCATTTTCAACATTTTCACTAGATAACATGGCTACTGGCTAGCTACAGGATAAAATACAGGGTTGTAATGAGTCCCGATTTTTTGTTGACTTGAGTCATTTTTTCAAATGTGTAAAATGACTCGACACGAGTCAATTATTGTATTGACTCGAGTCATTGTGCATGACTTGGACCAAGACATATGACTCGAGACTCAGACGGCCAAGACAGACTTCTAATTGTAACGTCGAAGAATAGTAAAGTCACCACATGATTGGCATTTCGTCTATCAGTCCTGATACTTGGAAAACAAGGCCAGAAACTGTTAAGACTGAGGAAAATTACGACATTATGAATGCCAGCCATTCTATATCACTCGTCAGGGTTGGAAAAAGTGGGTGGAACCGGATTCAACTGAAGACTGAACAGTGAACATAATCAATTGGACTCAGACTCGAGTCAAAACGCTATGACTCGGACTCTACCCTCTACTAGCTGACTTGGACTCAGACTTGAATCGGTAGTAAATTGAGAATGACTCGAGTCAAAACTATAAAAGTGAGATTGACTTGTGACTCGGAGCCTTGCGACTTAGTTACAACCCTGAGTCTTATAATGTTGAAAGTGGCAAAATTGAAAATAACGGCACGGAAAATGAGGATTATTGTCAGAAATCAACAAAGTCACAAATGACAACTTATTTATGCATTGCAATGCTGGTGAATAAATATTCCGGATATGCGATCAACTTACAAAATTCATGCAGAGGAAATAAAATATGCGTCTCGAATCTTTCTTTTGCAGAACAACAGAGATGAATTTCTTCGCGGTAAGGGCGATGGAAAACTGCGACGCACGTTGCAACGCATGCCCTGAAACAAAAGCAATCGCATATTTTGAGTCTTAACCGGAATCAGATATAATCTAAACATAGAGTCATCTGTATGCCTTGATTATTTTAATTTTTAAGCTTGTGAATTCAGATTTGGTTATGAAATTGTTGATATACAATTTTCTTTCCAAATCTCCACTAGTTACTGACGATTACTTCTGTCAACCGAAAATATTCGGGCTTATTCTCATGAATATATTATTCAACTGCACATATAATATATAAACCAGGATTGTTTAAAAAGTAACTTGTTTTCACACTTTTGCGCCTATCAGCTAAAATTGTAAGGTTGTCTAAAAAAGATGCACAGCAAAATTGGCTCAATTCCAATGAGTAGAAGTGAAGCCATTAGAGTGGGAAAATTTTGTATTAATTATAACAATTAAATTCAAAGTTTACTAGCTACTAGACCAATCTGAAAAAAAATGTTTGAAAAATCCTAATAATACACCCTTACATATTAATAACTTGATACAACCAAATACTCCAGCATTTACATTGCGTGATACCTGCAAAGTTGTACAAAGGCGATCCGTCTGCAGAATAGCCGATGAAGCTTCCTTGTTGACTCTGCGAGGTTGGCCTTGTCAAAATCAAAGTTGCTGCAACAGAAACGATCGAGCTTCTCAGCTAGGGCTAGGGTGCATATTTGAACCCTTCACATCTTAAATACTGTTGTGACATCATCAGGACTGATACTGAAATACTCGACTCGAAACTACAGCTGGCAGTACCCTACACTACTATACTTACACCAGATGAACAACGCAGCGCTGACCAGCACACCACCGGACAGCACGTGTTCGCTTGTACGCGACATGCTGCCCACTTTGGACATGGCGACCGCGGCCGGATGATGCCAATGGTACGCGAGGAAAACCGCAGACAGAGTGACGGCGATGTAACTGATCCTGAAATACTTCCAGCTTTCTTGCTTCGTGGCTGAACAAAACAAAGGTAGCAACATGCAGACTTGGAAAACTAGATAATTTCAGTTGTATATTTAGACTAATTTGAGGACAAATGCCTGTAATCCAATTCTAATCTAATTTATGACATCTTTCTATGCTGTAATTTTAATTGTAATCTAATTTCTGGTTTTCATGAATAAGCTACTGAAGAACTGTATAGTGCAGGGGTCGGGAACCTTTTTCGTCCGAAGAGCCAAATTAGCCCTATTTCCCATTTTATCTCCCAAAGAGCTATACATGCCAATTAACAGTTGTGTCACAATTTAAAATTTGTTACGTCATGGTAGCACACATTCAGACTCACTACATGGAATTCGTCGTGTATGCCACATTTTCTCTGTAAAACCTCGTACTTTTCATGCTGGTTGCCTTATTTGAGCATGCGAAACTAGAGTTACCAAAACGTAGGTTCGTCGTGATGCTCCCTTTAAATGCGAAAAACCATGATCACATTGATCGCGTGTGTAGTTGGAACCAAACATGACCATTACAGCAGTATATAAACCTACCCACTTAAAGCTGTGATACATCAGTGACGTGGGGTCAGGGGAAAGGGAGGCAGGGACCACACCATTGATAGCGCAAATCATCGTAAATAGCTCAGGATTTATTATAATTGATATTGATCGAATGTAACTGTCACACTGATTCTGAAAATCTTGAAACTGATCGACTTCTCAATTCAAGTATTCGGCGTCAACATATAACGTTGCGCTACACGCATGCATTTTATCGGCGGTACTGCTGCAGATTCACTTACAAATCAAGAACGTGGATAGCTATGGCAGTGTTTGTGATTCGAGTTTGTAATTGTGAATGTCACATCCACGGCAGCTCATTTCGCGCCGTAGATCAGGAAGACAATGAGTATTTGTAAACTGCGTTGTCATATTTGGCTTCGCCATGTCTGCTATATTCTCTTTGATCAATCAACGAATCCGAGATTTCGAGTCGGTTGCATCGAATTGGCGAGCGATATTGGTCGCCGGCGCGACAGTAGCTTAAATTTGCGGAATTTGAAAAGTGGGGGTCAGAGCATTTAAACCTGAAGACGACATTGCCTTTACCTCCCAGAGACAAGTTTAATTGTTGATATTGCAACGAGGTTAATTATTCTAGCCCTGTTGAAAATTTACTAACAAGTCGCCGCAATATTTAATTAATTCATTACAACAATAAATACTTCACAAAGAGCCATCTCTTGCACCCAAAAGAGCCGTATATGGCTCGCAAGCCATAGGTTCCCGACCACTGGCATAGTGCGAAACGAGACAAGCTCGATTTACAGTGGGGCTGTTCAAAAATAACTTTTTTCTCTAAATGTTGTTCGATAAGCGATTAAATCGTTGGTTGCCTAAAAAAACTAAGCTCTTACAGTTTTAAAATTTGGAATTCTCTATAAAATACTAATTTTTTTTTCAAACTTTACGGCTTACCTCATGAAGTTGAAACGTTATCAACAAAAACGATGCAAAACAAATTTGACTCAATTACGGCCGGTAAAAAAAATTTCAAACTGTATAAGCTTCACCGTTTCCGGTTGGAATGGATTCAAATTTGGCGTGCATCGTTTTTTTAGGGAACGTGACTATCTAATCGCCTAGCAAGTATGATTTAGAAAAAAAAAGTTTTTTAACAGCCCTGATGTACAGATATTTTCCATTCTCGTGCTTATTAGAACGAAATCTGATTTCATATGTAGTGAACTTGATTTAGTTTTAGTTCATTCCAATTCAGAATTTAATTCAATTTGCAAGTATTTGCGAATTCCGGCGTTCTGATTCCAATCTAATTTGGAAAAAAAACGCGCACTGTGCAGCAATCATCTAAATCTGGTATAAGAATTGTTACTCACTGGAGATGAAGGCGTCGATGTAGAAATGGAATATAAAAACGAAAAACACGATAAGCAGGAAAGGCAACCAATGAGACATCAAACTTTCCCCGCTCGATCTGAAAATGAAGCCAATACTGTGAATTGGCGAAATTTTTTTTATAATTAATTCAAAATTTCCGAACTCCTTAGCATTCACATCTAGCAGTTGGAATCGAGTCAAAATATGTTGTGCAACGAATTTTAGGCAACCTACCAATTAAATCAGTGAATCCCAGGAGTCCATAAAAGAATTTACTTTGAACAACCCTACCCGCCACTCACCCTGAGAAATACAGCATCAAGCTCCATGGCACTAAAAGAACAGTGGACACCAATGTCGACAGCGCGTTCAAACGTTTCTGCCCGCCGACATCATTCGCAAGACGCCTGCCCAGCACACTGTGAGCAACCTGAAGAAATGACATTTAGTGACACAGCGAACGAGAAGCTTTTGAAGGTGCACAACTTCAATAATATATTGATATTGAAATTAACCCAAATGTTTTCGGCTGACACTCGTCAAGGGTAATCGTCATTCGGTAGATTTCAATATGATTAATATATTATTTAATTTAAGCAAATACATCAAAGAGAGAAAAAAGTATCGTCAAATAGCAACAATTTCAAGTTGAAAACTCACTTTCAATAGCGAAGTGGCAATCAAGAGCAAGATACCTCCCTTATGATCGGCAACGCCCAGTTTCGATATGAACCAGAAGATTGTGTGAGACACCGTCCCTGCGTGTTGCCCTTCAGCTGAGCCAAAAAATACATATATCGAGTCCTGACTATACGATCAACGACTGAAAAGTAGGCCTAAGTGTAAAATGAAATCTTACGATGGTCTGATATCTGCGTCATCATATCATCGTTGTCGAATAACAGAAGACAGGCGGTCGCGACAAGAAAAAGCACGGCAGCTCTCGTCTGTCAACAAACAACAGTAGCTACAATCAGGGTTGTAATAACGAGTTATGACTCGACTCAAATCATGATTTTTTGGTGACTCGACTCGAGTCATTTTTCAAATGCGTAAAATACTCGACTCGAGTCAATTTGTCTGTTAACTCAATTTGTACTCGAGCCATTGTGCATGACTCGAACCAAGTTCTATGACTCGAAACTAGGACGGCCAGGAAAGACATTTCATAGTAACTTCAAAGAATAGTGAAGTCACCACATGATTGGTATTTCATCTATCAGTCCTGATAATTGGAAAATAACGCCATAAACTGTTAATTCTTACGAAAATTATGATATTATGAATGCGAGCCATTCTATACCACTCAAGCAGAGTTGAAAAAAAGTCGGTTGAACAGGATTGAACTCAAAACTGAACAGTGAACGCAATGACTCGGACTTGATTCTGTGGTGAATAGAAAATGACTCGAGTCAAAACGATAAAAGCGAGATTGACTTGTGACTCGGAACCTTGTGACTTGGTTACAACCCCGTTGTAATGACACGAGTCATGACTCGGCTCGAGTCGCAATATTTTGGTGACTCAACTTTTCGAAATTTTCGAAAATTCTTTTCACATGAATCGAGATTCGGGCATTCCGTTGCCACTTCAAAGAATAGCACGATACCACAATATTGATATATTGTAAGCTATAGGATACAAGATCAAAATTCACAGTCCAGCCGTCGCAGATGATAGGTCTCTTCCTACTACCTATTGTGACGTCACGAAAATTGCCGATCAATTTTAACCTCTCAATGGCCGATACCAATATTACTGTCAAATTGGATATGGACTCGATATTAACAATAATAATTGGTCAGGCTCTGCCCTTGGGTGATAAGTTGGCTTACCTTTGCATGATTTCCGCCTCTGGAGAAAAGCGCGCTGACCACTGCCAGAACAACCGCTTCGTTGTGTTCGAAAATCAATATGGTCCTGTAAAATGCATAACTCTAGCAAGAGTTGGAAAACTAGAAAAATGTGGGCTATTCCAAATTTGATTGGAATCAGAGTTATAACTACATGTTTTTTTAGAATTAGAATTCTCAAAAACTTGGAAATAGAACGAAATTCAAAACGAGAGAGAAATAACAACAAAAATCAAATTCACTTCATATCAAACCAGAGTTCATCCTCATAAGCACAAGAACGGCAAAAGTTTGTCACGCCGATACATTTCTCCTGCAGCATTTTCAGGATAATCAGATTTGAGTTAAAATTGTTGCCTGTGTTTGTACTGGAGTTTTCTGGGTCATAAGTCTATTTCTAGTTATTCGTTCCAAAAATAACTCTATTAAAAGTAGATTAGACTATTTGTAGTGCTCGATTCGTGATGAATCAATAGAACAAAAACGAAGACATGAAAGGATAAAATCAAAAAAAATTTTGAGAACACAGCAACAACAAAAACAAACCTGAGTGGGCCACAAAGCGTCAGTCCAAACAGCCATAAGATATCCACCACGATTCCGAGAATTGCATATTTTGATATCCGAATCCACTGGAAATATAAATTCTTTGCTATAGAACTATTATAGGTGTCGTGGAGTAGGCTGCATATAATATTAGGGCTGTTCAAAAATAATTATTTTTTTCAAATTTTACTGGCTACTTGATAAAATTGCATATAAATTTTCGCTCAATTCCAACCAGAGGAAGCGAAGTTATTGCGGTAGAAAATTTTAAATTCATTCAACAAAAATTGCTATAAAATATCCCAAATTTCACTCGCAACCCCATGAAGTTGTTAAGCTATTATTTAGTATACATCCATCCACCCACCGTTAATACTATGATTTGCAATATTCAATTTTGAACAGATTTGTCATCTCGTTGCGAAGGAAGGCACTGGTACATCTCAAGTTGGAACTATATAGTTTACACAGCATTGTTAAGTTATTTACATTAATTACATTACCTGACTTCTCACCACTTTTTTTCCAGATGAAATAGGTTTCTGAAGTAGAGTCAGGCAAATGGACGACCTGTTATAGAGAGCATTTTAGAGTTGAAAATGATATTTTTTCGAGGTTTAAATTCAAACCAAGTTACACACTCATTTTCGCTAAACTTTTTAGATCAAAACATTGATATACGATGCAAATTATGGATCAGAAGATGGAGTGATTTTTCGGATGATTTGCACTAATTGGATTGCCGCTAGTAAGTTGTGACACAAATTCATTGACATTAGAGTCGTTCAAAAATAAATTTTCTTCTGGATTCCGGGGATTCACCAATTAATTTGTTAGGTAATCTAAAAAAACGCTGAAAACCAAATTTGGCTCGATTCCAATTGTTTGAAAATTTTGAATTTATCATAAACAAATTGAAGATTTAAAACAAATTTGACGCAATTCCAACACACAGAAGCCAAGTTATGAGTTTTTCATGCAAAATTCAGGTTGGGACTCCCCACCGTCCAGTGTGTTTTTGCTAAATCCAACATTTCCAACTGCAATAACTTCAATTCTACCGGTCGGAATTGAGCAAAAATTGTCAGGCGTCATTATTTTAGGTAACTTAACGATTTCATAAGGTTGACGCAAAATTTGAAAAATAAAATAAAATTCCTGCGCGTTCACATCTATCAGTTGCAACCAAGCCAGACTTGGTGTCCTGTGTGCAGCGTTTTTTTTTAGGCAACCTAACAATTTAATCAGTGAATCCCCGGAATCCTGAAAAAAGACATTTTTGAACAACCGCAATTGACATGTATTAAAAATTTATGATGTTTGCTTTTGTTCTTGTAAAACTATACAGGTTAAAAACCTACTTACCACACTTTCACAAAAAATAGGAAATAGACGAGATGGATTCCTCTCAGTAGATCGTAACACTCGAACAATCCAAAGCATCGTATGATTTTTGCAATGATCAGAAGAATTCCATGCTTTCCGAGACTGGGAATGCAAAATTTGATCAACAATAGCAGCAAGAGAAACGCAACCTACATTCTCTGCACTTTTGACAGTGAGTAGTTCTTCCACACACTGTCGTATTGACAGAAAATTCTGGTACAAACTAACAATTTAGTCACCTAACTACTGTTTTTTGAGTAGTTCCAGTTGCATATTAAAAAATTAGTCAAAATCCTGTCCTTTTGAAATGCCGAATCTATCTCCAATATTTCTTCGCTAACTTGCCATTCAGTAATTAACATTAGTTGTTACCGAATTTTATCTACTTAGTTATGCGCAAATTTTTAAAGGTCGTTAGCAGACTTGTGACCAAGTCACAAGGTTCCTAGTTACAAGTCAATGTCACTTTTATAGTTTTGACTCGAGTCAAGTCGAGTCATTTTCAATTCACCACCGAGTCAACAGCGAGACCAAGTCAGCTAGTAGAGAGACGAGTCCAAGTCCGAGTCATTATGGTCACTGTTCGGTTTTCAGTTCAATCTGGTTCAACCAACATTTTACAACTCTGCTCGAGTGATATAGAATGGCTCGCATTCATAATAGGCTTGGAGAAATTTTCCCCAATCTTAACAGTATCTGGCCATATTTTCAAGTATCAGGACTGATAGACGAAATACCAATCATGCGGTGACTTTACTATTCTTCGAAGCTACAATGAAATGTCTGTCTTGCCCGTCCTAGCTCAAGTCATATGACTTGGTTCGAGCCATAAACAATGACTCGAGTACAAGTTG
>ATSW01106384.1:0-18107 GCA_000444245.1 Botryllus schlosseri | reverse complement strand
TGTTTCAAGGTTTTATTTTTGTTGCTACTGTCACACGAATATGTTCTAGAGCGGTCAATTGATTTATGTTATTGATTTAATCAGTGCACATGTGCAGAGGGCATAGCCGGCTCTTAGTTTGAAAGGTTCTATAATAACCAT
This sequence comes from Botryllus schlosseri, assembly GCA_000444245.1. Classification (NCBI taxonomy): domain Eukaryota; kingdom Metazoa; phylum Chordata; class Ascidiacea; order Stolidobranchia; family Styelidae; genus Botryllus; species Botryllus schlosseri. The sequence goes on along the minus strand of ATSW01106384.1, from coordinate 17,966 downwards.
ACCGAAGACAATTTCCAGATGAAATTAGCACTCTCGTGTTATGCATACTTCCCGAAATAGCCCGCTTGAACAAATACTTATCCAATATCCTTCTTTCTTATCAGTAAAACACACATTTTATCACCTGAGATGATTCGTAACTGATACTCCTGAGAAGGCGTCCTTAGTCAGACAGGTGGCGGATCGATGTGTTTTTAAGTTGATGACGTTGAGTAAGTGACGAATTACTCGTCGCGACTAGATAGCTAATCAAGACAGTCTGCTTCCCATTAAAAGATGTTGAGGAAGTGGTTCATAATAGACCTTAGTCGTAATACGCTTCCCCATGTGTCGAGGGTGTTAAGGTAATTATCCCTACTATAATAAGTCATTTCAAAAAGCAAATATTTTCGAGGGGTCGTATAATTTAGTTGCTAATCGAAGGTGGCTACTTTAAAACAGCCAGATACATGTTTGTTAGTCGCAACTAACACAAAATGACTACAAACAAGGCAAATAGGTGTAGTTCTCGATAATATATTTAGTTACTGTAATCCAGGGGCTATTTCGTACTCTGTTTTGACAATTTTGCTCATAGCAGTGCCACAACTATATCCTAAAACTACTTTTTACTAAGTATATAAGTAAGTATTTTGCCTAAATAGCTGTTGCGTAGAAGGGGAAGTAGTAGAGAAGTAAAGTAAGTAATACAAGTAGGCAAATCCTATTCAAGTGTTCCAAACGAGTAGTAGTAGGCCTATTATGTTACAGACGGCGTTTAGCGTCAATCTCTTTTATATTTTGTACGGAGCGATTGATTGTCTGACCGCCTTGTAGACCCCGTCACGTTATCAAAATACTTGTTTGTCACGAGTAGCTGTAGCCAAGCACCGCCATTTGAGCATGCGACATGATGAAGAACGACAGTTAAGCATGCAACGCTTGACATGCGACCATGTAGCAGTTGACTTCATAACTTCAAACTCCAACCCTAACCCTAAATAAACCTCAACCAACATGCTCAAGTGTCGCATGCTACGTCTCCCATGCTCATATGTCCATATACCCTTTTTGTGATCCGGTATCAGGTCGAGAGAAAAACTTCAATAAATTTATGTATGTATCCAATGCAGGCGGCGACATGCATTATCATCTCACCACGCGAGGAATGTTCACGGAGGAGGAGGTACGATTCTACGCCGCCGAAATCGCACTCGGACTGGTGCACATGCACTCGAAAAAAGTCGTTTACAGGGATCTCAAGGTAGGGTTTCTCGAGGTTTAGTGACGATTTTTCGATTGAGTTTTGAGCATCGTCTTCTTAAAAGTTGTCCGGACGGCCAAAGTGGAATGACTTATTTGAGTGGCATAGTTCACGGCCTAGAGCAGGGATCGGGTCACCAACGCGGTGCCCTCGGGTTCCAGGTAGCCCGCGAGCCTCTTCTAAAAATAGATTGAATAGCAGCATTTACCAATATACGTAAGATTATAACGAGTGAGCTTTTAAATATACATATCGATTTATTGATTTAGCTATTCTTGTTTAAATCACATATAACTTACAAATGACACTTCATATATATAAACACTTGAAATGATGATACCAAATATGCTCAATTACAATTAGTAATATACCAACATGTAGCAGAATCACAAGATATCAAAGACGTTGGCTACGGCGCACTGCCTATACAGGCGACATGACGAAATGCCATCCACCGTCTTCTTGAAATGGCGGGGGGTTCCGTTATGGTAGCTCGACGTCCAGGACAATGCCGAAGTAGTAAACAACATTACTATTCGGTAACATATAGCCGTGAAGTACCAGCAGATTTTCAATATCTGAATGCCCATTACGTATTGCATCTTTTGACACAGCTTATTTCTCTTACACTCAACNCAGTTTNGTACCATGTTTCTAACTTTCCNTAATCGTTGCTGATGGTNTAGTGTAGTTCAGTGGACGCTGAACAGTTGGCGATTGAAATTGTAACTAAAAATGACCTCCACCTTGAAGCCCACCAGGCTGTAGCAAACTTGGTGCCTCGTTGACACGGAGGAAAAGTTTAGTGGTGTATGCGTAGCAGCTATGAAGGTNACAAGCGNGTTTGGTTATACTTATCGTTGTGAATCAGCCTTTTTGGACATGAACTTCATCAANAACAAAACACTGAACACGCCTCACTAATGCNCATCTAGTGCNAAGTAATTTCTTAAAAAAATCTTNNGTGGCTAGCTANTNGAAGTGAGATGTTTCNATTTAAAAGACTCGCTTAAANGTCTTNCCGCAANGCGATTTCTGCCCAGTGCTATGAATTTCAAAGCGGAAATNCAGTNTNGTACGGGTAAACGNCGGGAGTAAATGGTAGCCCGTNGCTTCAATCAATACCCAAGAAGTAGCTCTTGTTTGCAAAAAGATTGGTGACCCCTGGCCTAGANACCACCGATGGNGGTCGCAGTCCANGANGGTTGCTGGAGACGGAAATGTTCAAAGTAATTANTTTTGGTACTCATGTACAAGTGAAAGCNAGAGATCTTGGAATAAGTAAGAAAGTGAATAGGTATGCTAGGTCTAGTTTTGCTTGAAAATNGAAAACTATCGAGTAGAAGTAAAGTAGTCGTAAATCATAAACACNTGAGTGANAAATGCNNGNNGGCTAACGCTACNTGAGTACGCTGAAAAAGTAGGANCAGCCTTCTTTGTTACTGACCACCTCTGGCAGGGNGNAAGNATCTNAGACCNCGATTCCCATCTTTGACAATTTTTATGATTAGTTCCNAGTGCTGANATTATCNGTCCNTTGTTATTTATTGATCGGGAATTGTNATTGCGAGTGCGATACTTTTTCGCGGGAACCTCGATACAAGGCGACATGTAGCGCANNNCTANCTGGCACAGTNTTNTCTCAGATTNCAATCGCANATTACTGTCCNCGAATTGTAATTTTGAAATAATTTTNGATTCAAGTATCAGTAGCATTNTTTTCTTCAGTGTCTCAGGTCNGTCCGGNGTGTATGATATGTCTTATGATTATGATATAACATGCTGTATTCGAGCACTCGATTTTTGCTGACCCNAGATAAGCGGCATCTCTGTATNGTTCNATGCGATATTCCATCTGCANAATTTNACATTGCTGTCGTCGATACTGATCAGTTTAGAACGCAAGTAATTGTAATNATACAAGTAATTGTAATGTACAATGCGATTTAATTAACAGACTGGCGGATGACCAGTGACAGTCTCTTAATGTGGCATCCACTTCCGTCTAGTACCCGATCTTGATCTTTATTCCGCTGTCATTTATCTTTGGACATTTTTTCCTCACTCTTTTCATTTGTTCTTTGTGTACGTCCTTCATCGCCGATAAATTTTTTTCTGGTAATAAAATTTCTGACTTGCAAGTTTCGTTGCGTACTGCTTTCCTAAATCACGTCAATATTCCTTTACAGCCCGCGAATCTCTTATTGGACGAGAAGGGTCACCTCAAGATTTCCGATCTCGGACTGGCAGTGGACATCACCAAGAAGAGGCCGTTTGCGAGCGTGTAGCCTCTCCTATGCCCAGCCTAGGTCTTGTGTGTCCTGACAACCCTTTCTTTTCTCTCGTTGCAGGGGCACTCACGGGTATATGGCGCCGGAAGTGATCAAGAGAAATGTCTCGTACGGCTGTGAGGCAGATTGGTTTTCGTACGGGTGCACTTTGTACAAACTGTTGCGCGGTCACTCGCCTTTCCGCACCCATAAAAGCAAGGACAAAGCGGAAATCGACAGACAGACTTTGTGCACCGTAAGTCGATTTTTCGGTTAACGCAAAGCATCAGGACAGGCAGTAGTGAAGGACTTTTACCTAAAGGACTGTAGTAAGTTATATCCAGATACGCTATCTACTCGGAGCATTGAAGGGATGTTATGAAGTACTCTGACTTGAAGTACTTTAGTAGGTTATGTCGGCATGCGCTACTTACTCGGAGCGTTGAGGGGGCTGTATTGAAATACCGGTATTTCTACTTGGAGTATTTACTAGGGTAGGTCCTCTCTGTTCTACTTCCATTTGAACACTTTACAAGGGTTCTTATTCTCTATATTTTCGACTTGGTGACTGAAATGAGAGCGAATTTTATTTTAACGTTATTGTTGTGCAATCTGACTCCAGAAGGTTGCTTCGTATTCACTGCGTATAATTTCTTCTTCCGGCGGACCTGACTCAATCGCGTGTACTATGATGTGATACGCGGCAGCCTGTCTTAGAGACAGACGCACAAAGACACGACACAACGACGTTTGTTGTAACTGCTCCAACTGTATCGTCTTGATTGAAACGGATAGATTTTCGGATTTAATTAGAATTTCATGACACATATAAATATATTCATATCAATTCGACAGTGTCATAGCGTGGCATTTCTTATCGGGTGTTTCTTGGGAATGTTAATGTCTTGAGATAATACGAGACGATTTGTTCGCAATTATTTTATCCGGCGTACAAAATGGTGTATGAATATATTCCGTTATAATGACCTTTTTTGGTCTTATAATCAGTTATCACCAGAATAACGAAACGGACGATACGAATACTGTTAGGCCATGCAAGCTACCGATGCTGTCAAAACGGTTTTGTCCTCTGCCGTCTACTTCCACCTATATTATTTAAGTAGGTTAGGTGTACTTTTAAAACCCGTCACGTTGTACTTCTACACGGGAGCCTTCAACAACTTTCGACTGTCGCACGTCAGCATGATCTAAAATTTGGTTAAGACCTGACACTCGCGTTTCTTTGCAGGAGATCAGCATGCCAGAATCATTTTCTGACGTTTTATCCGACTTCATGACAAGACTTCTCAAAAAATCTCCGTCCGAGCGACTCGGATCGGGACAAGCCGGGTACGTCTGCTGGTCTCATGTCACTGGGATTGAGATGAGGGAATATCTGTCTATTGTAACAGACTCTGTGGCCACTCTAAATGTAGTGCATGAACCCAGAACATGCGATATTATGAAATGATTGCAAGATAGCAATTGTGTCACAATAAATTCGTGAATTCATACCAATATTCAAAGAATTTGCCCCTCCACTAAAAAAAAGGAAAATTCCACCTCCTCCGCCTACTATCTTATCCTTGCCACGATTGTGTTAGTGATACATGATGTACACTGGACGTTGTACAGTTTAATAGTAACCAAAGCCACGTTTGCAAGTTGTGTGAAAATGGTACTTCTTTAACGTAGCACCTTTGTGATGAATTTTAACAACATTACGGCCAATCGTTTCAATTGTTGGTTTCGTTGCTGTGCAATACTGAAATAGTAATGTCCCATCACCATCGGACAGATATTTTGGGGATTAGCTCAACCGCTAGTTCTGTTACGGATCGGTTTAGGAATGAAACAAATTTTGTTCTCATTTGCCACTGATTCTCCATACAAGTATGGTTCTTTTCCTTGGACGGTGTAGTTACGACCGTTGGTAATGCATGGTAGTTTCGTCGAACCAGAGAATTTTTTATAGATAGCTGCCTGTATTCCTGTGACCGTTTTCTATCGACCTAATATTGACGTTATAGACGAGTAACAGGTTGCTGTCATCAATCAATGCTAGCATTTCAATAGACTGGTGTCTTGATCGACCGCAATGGTATTTGTAATTAAGATTCCCTATTGAAGATGAATATATTCTTGATAAGCACGGTTGGAAATGCTCTTTGTATTCAGAACCGATGCTGTTATGCGCCATCCGTTTTTCGGCGGTGTCGACTGGGCTCAAGTTACCTCTCAAAAGGTATCCTGCATTATGTCGACGTCACCTTCTCTCTGAACTTCATTTTAGTTCAGTGCTATTGTTTTAACACAATTTACGGGGAGCTCGATGCGTTTGCATGCGGCAAACCCCACTTCCCACAAACTATTAGCGCCTGCGCGCTAATCACTTAGCTGCATTTCATTCGCTATATATCTCGCGACGTTTCGTCTTGGAGGTTTGTGGAGGCGGGTTATAGGTTTGCTGCCTGCTGAGGGTTGCTATCGTTAGCTGCACCATTTCGCGTGCTCAGGTTGTGGGTTCAGTCTAACGCCATCGACAGGCGATACGGTTTAGAAATGGAGGATAAGATAGTGTAGTTTATAGTTTTGCCAGGCTGTACGGCAGTCGGCACGGTTTGGAAATGTTGGCACCAGGCTTTGGACGTATAAGTGTAGGGGGATAGGGACCTATTTGTTCTTGTCAAATCAGAAGTGATAGGGGTTGGGTTATGGGCGCCATGATGTGACTTGCTACCCAGCATAGTCGCATGTTACCAGAGATAATCAAAGTAGTCATCCTTGATGCTTAAGTAGAAGTAGCATAGTAAATTCATACCCAAGTTCAAGAGGTGTAATGATTTTCAAGACAATTTAAAACTGCTCAAGGGAAAGTAGAATATGACGGTCTGAAAAGTACTCGAGGAAGTAGATCCAAAAAGTAGATTTATCTTGAGGACTGCACACAGTGATAGCGTGGCGACTGCTATTGAAATTGCAGGCAGCACCTTTGTGACTAACGCATAATGATTAAGGACGCAAAAAATAGGTGGATTTTTGAAAATGATTCAGTTACCGTGGTACACATTATATTATATTATATCAGTCTCAATTTCACTCATAAAGGTAATGCAGCCATATCCCAAAGCTACTTTGTACTTGAAACACATAGTTTAAAAGGCAAGTAGTGCGTGTAGTATAAAAACAAAGTGGTAAGGCAATTAGGCAAAACGTACTCAAGTATGCTGACAAAGTAGTAGCAGTTCGTTACAAACCACCCTAGTAGTTACGTCAAGGTGGTGGAATCCGGGCCGATTCTGAACTGTTCGGACGAGCCTTCGAGGGTGACAACTTGAAACCTGTTTCTGTTTAATAAATCCAAAATCCGGGTCTTCAACTTCAAACCATGCACTGTCATATGTCAAAGTACATTGTGCTCTAAATATGATGCGGTCTCAGATTCAAGCTGATAGTGTGAAAAACATTTTGGCAGCAGCCATTTTCCTCAGCGCGCCACAGTATTCGAACTGCGGCTAAAAGATTTTCACGAGTCGTCCTATTGCACCCCATCGATCTCTGTGGTATCGTGGTGACACATCACCCTGATTAATGCTTTGTGAAACTTCTGACACGCATTTAGTCACTGTTGCATGTTCTGGATACGTCTAACAGTTACCAAAGAAAACGGATTTCGGATAATCGTCTGCCGATGTCACGCAGGAATTTTAGGTAGCGGTCAGCCAATATTATACAAAAATCTCGTAAAGGGTCTCTAGAAGTGATGATGCATGACCTCGATATCACAGTTATATATTGATTGGATTGGTAATATTCATGAAAATCTTAGGGCTACTTAGGCTTTCTGAGGAAAATTGACTGCTGCCAAGAGACTACATCATATGTAGAATGCAGTACCATTTCAAGATACCATGGGCTCTGACCGTAACAAATCCATTCGTTTCGGGCGACTTGGCTTCATTGCTAGTTTCCCGAAGTGCGCAATGCACGCAGTAACACAATTTATCATTCGTTTTCCTAGTACTTGCCTCCTTTCCTTCCACCACGTGGCGAAGTGAACGCGGCGGACGCTTTCGACATCGGCAACTTTGACGACGACGATACCAAAGGAATCAAACTCACCGACGACAGCCAGGCCATCTACAAGGACTTCGACCTGATTGTTTCCAACCGGTGGCAGCAGGAAATCTGCAGTGAGTCTGGCCCGAAAGTGTAACGTCGCGGCTGATTTCCATAAATTCTCATTCGCGTACGAAAGTGAAATTCTGATTTTCAAGTCGTGCGCGTGCTGATCTACTGAAGTATGTAGGTTGGGAAGAGGTGTCAATCGGCAGTGACAGTTTTTAAAATTGATATATGCCGTCGCACGTGTTCGCGATTAACACAACACGACTATTGAAAATAGGTGCGGTTCTTAAAAAATTTATAATATGCTGTCGCCACACCGGGCCTGCATAGTACAGTTGCCGCGGTCTAGCTCCGGAAAAGTTCCTTACCTGCTACCTTGGTTGGACCTATTCCCTTGTGTGTCGGCAAAAGAACTTTCGTTCTTTTATAGTCCTGTGAGTTGGGCTGGTGTATTTTTTATAACTTTTGTTCACTAGGACATAATCTCGATAAAACTTTTTACTACAAAATGACGTAGTTACTGTGGATTGATAAATTGTGTAAATTGTCTGTAGCACATTATTTTAAATGCGGTGGTAGCATGCTTTTCGCGCACTTCTTGCTAGATTCTGTTCTGTATTCGATATTTCGTGGAGTCACGGCCGGGTTTGGCTACACTCGTCTGCTTTTTACCCTTTTGCTGCTTTCTTTACCCATCGATGCTATAACCATTTCAGCTAGCATATTCGAAATGGTCAATCACGAGGCGGACAGAGTATCGAAAAAGAAAGTTAAAACAAAGACCGGCAATGAAGGTAATTTTATTGCTTGCTGTAATATCGTGTATCCTAGGAGAATATTGCAATCCGGTTCCGTCTACTTTAGGTGAATTCGCAGGTGACGTCTATCAATCAAACATCTGAACACGAGGCACGTGCGCCAAATGAGAAATACAGAATTAGTGTCGTAAACGTGCGTGTGTGCTGGTGCAAGGTGTACTGTACTCTAGTGCAGTGTGTTGTGAACGTTATGACGGCGTGTTTATAAACCTAAAATTCGCTCGGCCTAAGAACTCCAGTGCTTTCTCGTGACGCCGCATGCTAAGTTTGTAGCGTTCTGATTTTCCCAGCCGGTCAGGGATAAACAAAAGTAGGTGCAGTTGAATGTGTGGTTTCAGACCTGCGGTCCGTGAGCAGGTTGCAGAGTACACCGGACAGTTTTTGTGACCTTTTTCTCATATTTTGCTTTGAAAGTATGCTTTGTTCATAAATACCACCATTCTCGGATAATGTATTGAAAATTTAGTGGCCCATAAGCTCAATATTATTCTGAGAGGGGTCAACGGCTGGAAACGGTTGTGGAAAGGTAAATAGATGCGTTTTAGACAACCAAGGCATCCCGGCTAAGTTCGGAGTCTTTTTTCGCCGAAAACGACCTTGTTTCTCTTCCTTCCTGACAGCTAACACAGACTGCATCCTGCACGGCATCGCGTACAAGCTGGGCGGCACGTTCCTGTCGTCGCAGAAGAGATACCTGTGCCTGTTTCCGAATCGTCTCGAGTGGCGCGAGCTAGACACGACGACAGTCAGTACTTCTTTGCAATCGTGTTATTCGCCGAAGGTTCGCGTGGGTTTCCTCTCTAGACGTGTGGCCGTCTCGTAACCGGGTGCCGGGCTCTTGCAGTTTTTTTAGATTTGACCAGCATTCCGCACTAACCACTAACTGTTCGTCACGCACACTTCAGCCTCTCTGCTCTTGTCTTGAGTTGGCGGACGCCCAGAGCCGGGTGACACGCGTCTTGGAGGTGACACGCATGTTTCCCGACGCCGGCATAGCGAATATTCGGTCGATTGTGGAATAAATTGCGGCTACGGCCGTGTCTTCGACTGCGTTTAAACCGTGTTATAATCTCGGTTGTCGTACCGTCCTTATTTCTAAGATTTATCATCATTTTATAGGGGTACACGAACTACATTGTCCTTCCCAGTCATCAGCTTACTAGTCCTTACTTAGTCATCTGTTTACTGCTTTCACGATCTGTCCTTAGTTTTTTGATCCATGTTGAAGCAACCCAAGTGTAATAATACTGATGTTACTGAGTCTGCTTGAACAAAAAATCTGATTTCTTGGTGTAGGTTTACCACATAGTGAACTGGAGTTTGTACTACAGTTTTCTCGACATGATGATTTGCTGCGATTGTTCTGTTTTTGGCCATCTTTTGATTTTTGGTGGGGTGTGTGGAAAGTGTGTTTTTTGGAATTGCATAGTTCCAATTTAAATCCTGTTGAGTAAAACAAATACGACTGCGCCGAATTTGACGGTCTGACTTCATGACAATGCCGTTTATGCATGTTATTAGTGATAGGACGAATCCGGATACAGGATTTTCCCATATCTTGTGTATACTAATAGAAAAATGCATAGCCCAAATCCGAGATGCAATGAAAGATGACCCAAGGCCGCCTCCTCGATCTCCAAATCCATGTTTATGTATGATCGCCAATCGCTATATTGATGGGCCTGTTTCGAAACCAGTTTAAGTGAGAACGGATCCAGGTTTGCCATTGAGTGTGAAAAAGTATGAGAATTTCTGAAAATGTACCAATCCTAAATCATGACGAAATCAAGTTCGATGAAAAATCATAAATTTGACACTTCTGTATCGGCACTGCCTTGTTAAATTGCTTCATAGTTGTTGGTCTGCGCGACACACCTCTGATTTCATGCTTTCGAAAGAGTGTTCGCATCATCAAGATTGTTTCAAATTATCTTTTGGCAGTTTGTGTACGAAATACATAAGAACTCAACAGTGCGTCATGTTTCTGGCTTACATTTATAGTGCAAATCTTGCTCGATCTGTTTGAGCATGTAATTGACCCAATACTATGAAACCATGTCATAAGTGTACGTCACACTTGTTATGTCCCAGCCAGCCGGTTGAAGTTCAGTGAATCACGGTGTGTTCTGTTATGTATGTGACTTGTTTCAACTAAACGTGTCCCGTATTGATGAGAACGACATCAGATACGGTGCGACCAGAGCCCTTCGTTTTGCCCATCAACTGTCAGTGTGTTGATGAGGAATATAATGGTATGTGCGTGGATTTTCGTTTTTATTGTATATCGTCATATCCATGTCTTGCTAACAGTTCTAGCCGACTTATCCCGACTAATTATGTTATTTTTATTAGCAATACTGGTAATATTCACAAAATATTACACAGCAAAGTCATCAAAATCAAGATTAATTTTTCGCCCAGCTATTCGGAATCGTTTGAATGAGGATGTAAATTTTCGTTATAGTTTGATAACCCGTATTGCTAAATACTTTAAGCCCTGTAGCATATCGTCGAACAAACTTGCGAATGTAGCATTGCGATAACTTCGAACCTCTAAATTGGGGAATGGCCAACATTGTGAGGGGAATATATTCAAGGAGTTTTTGGGCCGTAAATTTTCATTGCTTTATGACAACTCTTATACTTGAACTTCCTGACCCTAACATATATTGATGGTGAAATTGTTGCTGTCAATTTTACACTGACATAACTCTAAAAGCTGGAAACGGCCAACATTAAGCTGTTGTCTGAAGACTGATACCGGAGAATTTGTCGCTTCGTCGTACTTTGCGACACAGATTTCAATCGTCTTGACCTGTCAGAGCTATATTTGAAGTGACATCCACGAATAGCTTGAATTAAATGAAAGCAGTGGGATATACCTGCTTGTCTCCACTAAGATTGTGTCAACCCGCCACAGCAGTCACGTCGTCTTCCAAGTGCATGTTCGTCTCACTATTCGGTTGAAGATTGCTTTGGTTTGAAATCATGCTACATAAATTTCCGTTCCACTTTCCATGCACCACATTTGGTTTTTAATCCTTTGATTCATTCCAACATGAACAATCTTCGCCGTCGATTTACACCTTCGACAGATTCACTGATTGTGTGATGATGTAATATTCGTTCTCAACGGCTAAGCTGGTAATCATCCTGGTTTTTGATTGGGAATTTCCTATTAGGCGTATAAATGCGGTATCCAGGTCACATTTCCGCAGTGTCGAGCTGAAATTCATGCGACTGAGATCTCATATGCAATATTGATGCGACGTAGTTTATAAAATGTACTTGCGTGTGACAACCTAACAATTGGTTCGTGACTCTTGCGGTGGTGTGTCTGTGTGTTTTTTTTCGTCTGCACTGTTTTGAGATTCGCGCATGCTGCTGCATTGACGATGTGGCCGGATTTGATGTGATTGGCCATATGATTTTGGCTTTGACCTTTCGCCTGGACGCTGACACGTTTGATGTCTGACGCCTTGCAATAGCGTTTGTTTTCCATGAACATGTAGGCTTACAACAATAGTCCTTAACTGCTACATTAATGAATTGAAGTGTGATTTAATTTGGTAAGCTTCTGATACTAAAATCTATTTCCCGACCGAGGTGAGATCTTGTGCTATTTCACTGTTGGTTTCACTGCTACTAAAAGGTATGTTCCATGTCACGGGTGGTGTATAACGGTCATATTGTAACTTGCACATAACAACAGCATTGCGACTCATCTCACGATAAACCGGTACCTCGAAATTGACAGCTTTTCCGCCGACAGTGTGGCTGATGCTCGCTCGCGCCATTGCAACTTAGATGATGCTGATTTTGATCGGAAATGCAAAGCCGCCCGTACGCTTTGATACATGTTAACGTGTCAATTTAATGTATCCGAGTGGGAACGGCAACGTTTTGAGTTGCAATGATCCTGATGCAATGAGTTTTCACCAATGGTTTGCCTATTTCGATGCGAGATTATCGTGTCTGCGACACTGTCGGCAGTAAAGCCCTTGAAGTTGTCATTTCCGCGTCTTGATTTTTGATTTCTTGCGGCTCGCAGTTCTCTCTGCCGACGACTCAGAGGAACATCGTCGTATTCGAAGACGTGTCGTCGATATCGGAGACTGTGATCAAAGGCGTCAAGCAATGCGTACAGCTCGGACTGAAAGACGGCAAGGACGTTGTCTTTCGATTTGATGTAAGTCACGGCCGACGCGAATGTTTCGTGATGTGGCTTCGTCATCATTGAAAAAATAGTATATTTTGCAACAAGCTATAGGTTGATGTAAACATAAAACAGACCACAAAACCCCATATCGTAACTCACAACCAGACAACACAGACGGTTTATAATTTAACCAAACAGCAACATAACACTAATGAAGTATTAGAAAGGTGTAGAGATGCTCATTTGTTCTGAATAATTTATGCATCATCCCAGCCGTGGTTCGTGTAACAATTTACGGTTGATTATATCGCGGCATATTATATTATCAGCCATCGTTGTTTACGTAGCTTATTTTAGAAGACACGAAGTTCAAGGTGTAAGTTATTCATTCTGGTCCATATCTTTTTCCAGCTTAGAACTATTTCCATAAGTAATTTGTTCCACGCAAGCAAACATGAATTGCGAAGTTCCCTTGAACCATTTGAGAGGCTTTTATCCCTGCATTAAGCGTGCCCTTGGAAATTCCTGCTGCTAAATGTGTCTCTTCTACAAAGATCTGTAACCTGCCAGGCTTATTGTATACGTGCACTGAATTATTCATGTATCTCAAACCGTGGAGAGCTAATGATTATCCGATAAGGGCCTTGCATCCTGCTATTCTGGCAACATGTATCTTCTTTGGTTACACACCCCTCCGCCCCAAATTTATGCTATACAAAATGTTACATAGTTACCGCGGCATGGCAAGACTTTGTTATTTGGAGGAATGGTGATGTTATACCTAATCAACTTCTATGTTTACTGTGTTCGGGCATTCATACCACCTAATAAACCTTTCATTTCATGCCCATTGCTCGACGCAACAAATTAATATTTCAAGATACCGTATTCTCAATGCTAATGAAGTATGGCAGTTGAATGAAGGCTGAAAGTAAATGACTGTGTGTGGGCAAAAAGTTCTGACTGAAAAGTTTTTTACCTTGCATATTTAGTATTTATGCTCATTTAATAAGTATTGATTTGAGTTTCTCTGCTTTCTCGGAGTTGAGACAGCTCCGAAGCCAAAACAAAAAGCTTTGGTCGCAAACTTGTATAACTGGTATTACTCCAAGCCAAACTGCCTTCAAAAGATACTCAACTAAAATTATCTTGGGTCGCAGATATGTTAAGGCTCACAAGGTGAGAAGAAAACACTGAAACAATGATTCTTGTTGATGAAATATCTCTTGGTGGCATGAGTTATATAATTTAGGACCTTGAAAAGATTCATGCTCAGTCACTCAAACTCGAATGAGCAAATTTGTAACTTGATCCAGATTTTTGCACCCGAATCGTTATTCCCAGTCCTGCTCCTGTGCCATTAGTTGATATTTACTATAATCTCGTTTTGGATTCTGAACGAAATGGCGGCTGTATATTTCTTGCGTTCTTGAATTACTCGGCGATGCGCTTTGATTAACTGAGCTTGAGCGATTCTTTTTCAAGTCCGAGCCCGAATTCATGCAATGGTACAAGGACATCAGCGAAGCTTGGCATACCGCAATTCTGCTCATGAAGAAGGGGCCGAAACTAATTGCGAACAAGCGCTCCGTTTCCGAGGAGGCTAATTATAATAAGGTAAGGATATCGAGAATATACAGGATTATTACATGGTTTCCATACTACTAATCCACTAATACCGGAATTTTATTTACAATTGAATAGTATGCATAATATATTCATATTGAAATAAATCGGGATATTTTCGGCTGACACTCGTCTGGGGTAGTCGTCTCGTCAGCAAGTAGTTGAGAATCGAAAGATCTTTGTATATCACCAATTATGACATCAATACATTCATTTACAATCAAACACTAACTAGTATTTTAAGTCTGAATGGTGAACCGCAGTTCAGGAAACACAACTTTTAGGCATTTAAGCATTTAAGCATTAGCAGCGAGGATAATCGTGCTATCGGATTATGTTTTTTATGGAGTAAAGCCCTTAAATGACAAGACGAAGAAATCCAAAAACTGAAAGCTCGGTGGAAGTGGTTAGAAGAGATTGTAACTTTCGTCTTTCATGCATACGTAAAGAGTAATCAGAGTGTTGACGAAATTACGACTTTTTGTAACGGAACTAGCTGAAAATTGTAACGTGATATAACGTCAGAAATCAATTCAAATCTCTCTCACTCAGTTAGGGTCTCACCTTATAGTCTTATGATAAGCACGCCAAACCTTTCCTTCAGGCGATACTGGCAGCCCAAACGAGAGTTGCCACAAGCAATGCCCTCAACACATCACACATACCTACCTACCGACACAAACTCGTCATGGACGAGCCGGACATCGAGGAAGAGCCCGGCGCTTGAGACCGGCCCCGAAGGATTTTTCGTCGACGGAGTGTTCTTTTCTATGTAACGTAATCAAAGATCGGTCGGCGCACGGAAGCTAGCAACAGATAGACACGATTCGAGAGGCGATCGCAACGTTTTTCGAGCACGCGAACGGCGCCTACTACTTCAATGTCCTGCTGGCCGGAGTCTATATAGCATGCTACCGAAATATTAGTATATTTTCGCTATATCAATTAACGTTTTGTCGCTCGTGGCTGTTTTTATTATTATCGCCGAGATTAACTTTGCACAATTTCCTCGCCGCGCTCTGCTCGTGTTGTCTCGCCTGTTAACTACTCCTTGTTACGTGGAAATCGTTCTTGAATGTGTCTGCCTGTACCGTGTCTGTCTGTCATGACTTGGTAAAGCAGTTACATGGGTTTGCTTTGGGTTGGGAATTTGGAGAGGTCATGTTGATAGATGTCCGATATCCAGTAGACGGTTTCAGCCGGTTCGCACCGGTTTTATGAAACCGTCTTTTATGAGTTCAGCGAGTGACAAAGCCCAACTTTTGTGGTAGAACCGGCTAACAAAAAAATCTAAATCCCGGAATTCTTACCATTTATACCAACTCTTAGCCGGCCCGTTGCGCCACCTGACGGTTTTTCTTTATTTTGAAATCCGAATCGTCTCGGCTATTAGATTCAAACCAAAATGCTAGTTTTTATAAGGCACTGATTCGTATGCGCCAAAGAGCCTTATGAAAATTCAAAATGATGGTAAATTCATTTTGCGAATCCGATCAATATCAAATTATCCGAATCCTGGCTCACCTCGGCGCCGTACAGGCACGATATACTCGTTTTTTGCAACATCCTACCCGATATATTAGTCGTAAATATTATGTCAGTGTCTGTATCTTTTGTTTCTTCTCGATAACAATCTAAATAATTATGCGAAGAGCCAGTATTGCACTGGTGATAGCGCGATGTCGTGTCGTCCAAAGTATCCTGTTTCCCTCAACTTTCCTAAGTTTCACTTGTTCTTTTTACTCTCGGCAAAAAGATAATTTATCCTGTTATGTGTCGAATGCTTGTAGGCTTTAAGTATCTAATTGATGTGACTTGATGTTTTATCGGTAGCGTGATCTTTTAATTCTGTACTAGCGAGGTGACGCGTTAGGTAGCGTCGCTGTAACTCTGAGTGAGTTTTGCAATCTTTTAAACAGGATTGCGTTAATTTCGTGATACTCAATCCACGTGGTAGACTACGTCCAGTGCTATTTATATCCGAATCTATTGTAATTACTGGTTTTGTTACGGTGATAATTGCCCTACTGCTTAGTGTTACAATTTTGGATTATACTACTCTGTATCGGAATGCCATTTTCTCTGTATCCTGGAGACTCACGAATGGGTTGGGCAATACGAGTCAATTACCGATTCGCAATACATACTAATCAAGACTTTTGAATATTGAATCTAATCAATCAAAGCGAGAGAGGAATCATTGTCCTACTTTGCACTTTCTCGGTCAAATCGGTTATAATCTTCTTGGGACTAGTGATGAGGACAACCGTTAACTGACATGTAATGCAATTGTGTGTTCACGGATTATTCTCATTCATTAGTATACATTTATTCTATTTCCGACATTGGAAAATGGCATCAAATTTTGATTTGATTCGATTTTGCCCACCCCTTCTCGTGAGTCTCGCTCTGCAACTTGTACCGCATGCGCAACGGCAGTTGGGCAGAGTTGTTGTTTGTACTCAGAGATGAGCGGATTTAATTGGTTGAAATCCAATACCTGTTCCAGGTTTCAGATGTAGGTCCAACATTACTTATCATGCCTAAGTCCAATGGAATTTGAAACTTTTTCGAAATTCCATGTACGAATCCAGATCTGGCCCAAATTGTCAAATCCATGCTCATCTCTGCTAGTGCTAGTAGTAATACCAGAGAGTGTGAAATTGCTGCTATTAACTTCCCTGTGTCTTTGGTTTAACACGCTAAGTCTGGTTTCCCATGATGTCACGTGCACTTACAGTCGTCGTGATCCAACGGTATTGGAGTGCTCGACAGCAGGTACTTGAATGCCTATTGCACTTCCCGATAATTTCAGCCTGACTTGGGTGATGTCCATCCTACTGAGTGACCCAATTCACCAATAGGCTTTCATCTTGGCGTTTGGTGCCGGTCACTCAAGTTCCTTGAATAATCATGAGTTTCTGCTTGTTAGCGATATTCAATATTTTGGAGCCCTTTCTTAACGTAACGCGACCATGTTTACTATGTGTTTTTGCAGCATTGCTATGGAGAAAGTCGGCTGGCGTTGATATCTTATTGACTCGATTGAAGTACTGTAAGATACCCTCCATGCGTATATAGTTGCCGTAGTAGTTTTCAGTATTTTCGTGTCAATATAGCCGTATTTATTGTTGATCTACTGGATATTAAAGACCAGTTATGCAAATTGAATTCTTGGCGTGAATGGAGTGATTGTGAGTATAGGTGATTTCTGGGGCGTCTGTGAAAGTAGGAAGTATATAGAGTTGAGACCCGTTTTGATATGACATTCAAGTAAATGTTCGTGAGTAATTGTTACTTTTTGTAACGTCGAATTATTCAAATTTAATACAATGTCTTTTGACGCTGTCGCATTCGTAAAAACGCACCACTAATCGCAGCGAATTATCTCCCACCAGCCCGAGTGAATTAATATTTGCGCACCATTATTATTTCGTAATTAAAATTCTGATTCGAAAGCGGGTGGAGTGGCAGGCGTACACTCAATCAGCACGTCAAGAGCCTACGCGCTATCCTTCATAACATAAACAAATGAAGTGTCATAAATATCGTCCGAGATAGGCCTACACCTTCGCCAAAAATGGTCGTCTCTGGTTGAACAAAACCTACGATATTGATGTCTTGACGTCGAAATAGTATACTTTATAGGCACCGAATGGTACAGTCTCAGTGGCGGCTCGTCCTATAGGGCAACTGGGGCATTGCCCCACCTAAAATTCTGT
>ATSW01106382.1:0-10794 GCA_000444245.1 Botryllus schlosseri | reverse complement strand
ATGACTCGGACTCGAACCTCTGCTCGATGACTTGGACTCGGACTTGACTCAGTGGTGAATTGAAAATGACTCGACTTGACTCGAGTCAAAACCGTAAAAGTGAGAATGACTTGTGACTCGGAGCTTTGTGACTTGGTTACAACCCTGGTAAGTCGGCAATTTGGCATCTACGAAATAAAAATGAAGAAAATTGGCCTGGCGAAAATGACCATAGTAGTCGACAAACACCATGAATACAACAACAACAACAACAGTCGTATCCACTTAATTCGGACTCCTGATAATCCGGACAATCGCTTTATTCGACCAAAATGCTTCCAAAAGAAATCAAAGTTAAAATGGCACTCTGGAGGAAGTAGGTTGGAGTGCAAACCCATTGTTCGCTGTTCAGAATGGTCACGCTTGACTTCGGCGACTCGCTACACTACCTTATTTATTGTTTACGTCAGGTCTGCAGAGATTGTTTGGCGATCAAGATGTTAGTTTTTAGCGAATATAGGTGCTGAAAGTTGGCGTTGGTTGTTAATTAGGGATTTGCCATGTAATATTTGTTACAGCAGACCACCTCTTTTGTACTATCTATGGCAGGGGAGTCAAGGTAATAACGAGTTTGCGGTACCGCATCCTGTCATAGTTTTATTGGTAGAATAACTACATTCACATAATGGGACTCGCCACAATGACAAATTCTGAACTGCAGTTGGAGCAATTTACGTATAACGAATTTCGCATACAGACAATAAGTACATAAAAATGCGGCCAATAATTGTGCAATTTCCGGATGTAGCTATTTTCGGTCTCGATGTAAAGATAAATACGAAGTCAGATCCTTCTTCAAAGTTCGGAGGCCGTAGTATGTAAGGGGTGAGAAGGAGAGAAAACACCATGCATTCTGCAGACTTGTACAAACTACTGGATTTTCAGGAGCGCAACTAGAACTAGAACTAGAACTACTCAATTTTTTTTTTGACAAAAAAATGAAATCTGTCCCAAAAGAACCGAATTCAATGTTGATTTACCAAATAATTTGGATTCACTTTCGAGCATTTTCCATTTTGAAAATTTTTGTTTCACTTTTCGCAAGAAACATGATTATGCACATCAAATCATTTAGAGTGCCATGAAATATCATCATACGTGCCACTTTAGGCACGCGTGCCTGAGGTAGCCGATCCCTGGCGTAATCTATATTGATAATAAAGTCGATATAACATGGGTTAATGTAAGTCGGGATTATGACATAAGCACGCAGTATTTCGGCTGTGGCTGCGAGAAGACGAATTCGAAAAACCTGCCATCGAAATTACCAAAACAACACGACGATTTTAGCCACACACCGCTCGGGATAGTGACCAAGCTGCAACATTTCATACAATTGGGTGTCTTATTAGAATTACGTGTCAATGGGTTCTGGCCTTCTGGGTTGGTGTGACTAAAAAGAGTTACCGCTGTTTTTTGTTTATCATCGTTTTAAATAATTATGTGAGAAAAATGTTATATTTGTACTTTGACTCTAAATTCTTAATTGCCAAATAGTAACTCATCCAGAGGTGGCATTCGACGAAGGGCGTGGTCGGAAAATGAGATTGTGGTCAGTAATCTCGGGCGCTGACTAGTATTTACGAATTAGAAGAGTCAGGGCTGGTAGACGATCTGTGATTTACTAGGGGTTTGAACTGCTGACAACGTTTGCACTACCCTAATAGTAATTTTAGTCATTCGCGTACTGTTGAAAGCGGGCGATAGGGTCGAGGAATTTCCTCAGAGACGACGTGTCGATGGCGATAGCTGACGATAATAACATCAAACACGAATGGATTGTAGGTAGCGCTTTATGACCTTCTAAGGACAGAGATGAATTTATGTATCCTATTTAGTCGCCTAACATTTTCATCAAATGATGAGCGTGCAGCAAGTCCCATGAATAACCTACAACGAAAGGGGATAACCGTAAATAGGGTTGTGGATTGAATATTTACTAACCCGATACCACTGCGTTTGATGCGTCACAATACCACAGCGAGTCGCCTAAGTCGAGCGTGACCATTCTGAAGGCATTTGCGTCTGCCAACTATTCGCCGAACTATGCACGTAATATACTGTAATCTATATGTGTTTTGATGTTTCGTACACATCATATGATGCTTTTGAATGATGAATGTCATATAAACTCTTCATAATAACGCTTTTTGAAGAAAAAATAACAAGTTACTATCGATGAAGCGGATGAATACATAACACAGTTTTGAGAGTTAGCACTTCATCCTGCATCCTCTATAATGGCACATTAAAAAAACACCGACTAATTGGAACAATTCTCCGCTTAATTCGGACACAGTCTCGCTATTTATATCGTTTCGTTACGTAGACATAAGCAGTGCTTTATTCGTTTTAACACAAAATGAAGGATGACGATGAAACAGAGATGATCCGTGTAGTGAAAATATGTATTTATATGTAAAAATATGTGTTTATCTGAAATAGGGAAACTATGAGACAGTTTCGCTTCATAACTGCGGAAATTCACGAATCACATCAACAGAATAGACGTCTGAGATGAAATTTCCTACTGTGCGAACTCATTTTAATTGCCAATAGCTTACAAACATATTTTTCTTTAGAGATATTTTGTTGGCGTTTGCGGACAAATTAATAAAAAAAAGTTGGAGTGGTGAGGTCAATCAGGATGAAATCGAAATGTTTGCAAAACATCTTAGAGTCGAAGTTGACAGTCACTGTCAATGAATGAACAGTCGTCGGAAATCGAAATTCTATTTCTAAATTTAAGAAATTGCTTTGATATAGTAAAAGTACCGAATTTCTGCATATCGTATGGTGTAATTTACAAAAAAGGTCAACTTGTGGCTGTTTATAGTGTTAATCACTATCCTACAGTCAATACCAATAACAGGACAGATAGCGGTTATACGATAATTCAGCTAAATTTTAACTAAAACGTGTGGAGTCGGCGGGGTCCTTAACGGTCCAAAAGCGGTCCACATCGACAACAAGGCTGAGAACCCCTGATCTAGTATAACTGAATGATAGATTTTTTTGGCTAATGCTTTTGAAGAAAATTAGCATCATCGTACATTTATTCAAACTTGACAGGACGCCCTATTTCAGCCACTGCCGCAGCGTAAACGTACGGGTCCGTGAAAGCATTTTGATTTGTAAATATCGTTTCAGCCTTTCCTGCATGGCTTACAGCAGAGGTTTTGAACTCGCGGATAAATTTCCTAGTTTTGATGACGCCGCGGGCCGCGGCATCAATGATGGGGATGTTCAATGTACAATTTCCAAGTAGGCCTTATTTGACAGGACCTAGCAGACAGGCATTCCACAAACATTGTGAAAATGTAATTCACTATTGTACTATTCACGCTTGACACGAAAAAAATCATATTTTCAAATATTTGAAAAATATTGTTTTGTTGGCGGGTATAATTTGTTGAAATAATGAGTTATAGACATCATGAAAGAGGATGCATCATGTCATCGTAAAACTGTCGGATTATAATATTGCAGCTAGCGGACCTTTGACGTTCCGCTATTTTATGTAGGATATATTGAAATCTACTGAAGATTAATCTGATATTAGAGGATTTGAGCGGTGTAGCCTAATCCGGGTTTTGATATACTCGCGAGAAGTGGGCTATTTCTAATTTTACTGACATTGCCAAAGTCAAATTAAATCAGTTTTAGATTTTACCTTCGATTTATTGGAACATATCAATAATAACTTAACTATAAATATTATTGAGCTATAGTAATGGCATTCTCTCTTAACCTCTTTACCTACCATATCCCTTGTGCTTCCTATAAGATTTCTCGTAGCCCCCTGTCCCATTTCAACACAATTTCTGATGGTACTAATATTAAAATCAGAAACCCATTCACATAAAATCGCGCGTAGCGCGAAGACTATTTTCCATAGTTGAATAAATTGGTCACGAAAATATTCCACAACAGATAGGCCTAATTCTACAATTAATCTCCTACCCTAGTGTTGTGCTTCGTACCCCTAAGTGGTCTATCTCTATAAGGACCTGGTCAAGAACCCCTTGTATAGAAATGTCCAAGCGCCGAACAATTCATTGGTGTTACAGCTGTGGAGCGTACCTTACTCGCCACTGATAATAAAATGGATAAAGAGAACAAATAACGCCCAGCATGTAACCAACTATGCGTCACGGCGGTCACAGAATGCCAATGGTTGCAATACTGACCTGATTATATAGCTATATATTCTAGACAACGCAAGCTACGGCCTTTTGATATATTACTATTCCCCGTGACAGTTTTATAGATTGTTTCGCCCGTAGGATTACCAAGTCACCGTTCCGAGTCGCAAGCCCTTCTCTGATTTCAACGTTTGACACGACTCAACTAAAGCGATTTTTCTTTAATCACCCAGTCAATCTGAAATCGAGTAATTTTACAAACCATATCACAACTTTCCATCACGAATCTTCGACGGGTCGTGTTTTATCATCATGAACTAGAGATGTGACGTAATAGCTGATCTTCTACCGCATGGTAGATTTTAAAAGTGATGTGATAGTGAAGTATGTTGAGAGTGATTTTTATAGTAGTGTTAGGGTGAACTTAAAGTTCTTATATCTAAAAAGATATATGACACATGAATACATTGTAGAATACTTGCAATTTAAATCCGTCGCAGGTCGCACAAAATATTCTCGTGGGCCGCGTGTTTGAGACCTCTGGCTTACCGCAATATTTGAAGAAATACTGTAGTGCTTTAATCCTGAATGTGCCTATTACACAACACTACAATATTCAGTAACTGTTGAATCGCTTGATATCAGATATTGTGCATACAATTAGGCTGAATGCATAACTCTCCTACGTTTCATGCGATCAGTGCCAATTACTGCAGTATAGCGCGCCTGCAATTTATTTATAACGCAACAATGAACCATTTTTACCGCATTGCCTGCCTACATGTACGGCCACGGCGTCCTATAAACTTTATCTTGCATTACATCGAATTAATAAGTCGCAGGGCAGTTTATCTACCGACCATTGCAATGGCGTGTTTGTAAAATGAACTGCACCATTTAGGCTTTGACACGCTTTCCTGTTGTTGGACTGATGATCTCACGTCGAGTAGCCTAGATCAGAAGCGGCAACATACGGCCCGCAGAGAGTTTCTACCGTGAAAGTGAAATTATAATATGAAACTACAATTGGATAGTATATTCATATTGAAATGAGCCCGAATATTTTCGGCTGACACTCGTCAGGGGTAATCGTCAGCAACTAGTAGAGAATAGGAAAGAACATTGTATGTAAACAATGGTAGTAAACGTGCATCACGCTTGGTGAAAAGCTCGCCCATGACTCATCCGCTCAAGCTTGATGCTCAGCGATCAAAGGCCAGAAACTCCGCCATTGGCAAACATTTGTTAGATAGTCCCTCTTGTGCAAAAAATAATCGAGACAACAAATCTTGGCGTCATCGGAAGGGGCCGCTCACACTTTCATCTGTGTGCCTTGGAGCGGACCTTTATCAAAATACATCAGCCCAAGCTTTGTCTAGAAAAAGAGCTCGTCTACCATCTTAAAATAATACATTGAACGCTCTCTTATTTGGGATAACATTCCAAGTAGATGATGTCATATTCTGTGATACGATTGTTGATATACAATGTTCTTTCCAATTCTCTACTAGTTGCTGACGATTACCCCTGACGAGTGTCAGCCGAAAATATTCGGGTACATTTCAATATGAATATGCTATTGAATTGTATGTTGAAGTTCTGTACCCTCAAGAAGCTCTTTAATCTAAAAGTATTGACAAATTTTATGCGTCACAAAAGGAATCCAAGAGTGCCAACCTGGGATAGATGGACATGAAACTAGTTGCTCTGATCGGGTGTATAGTATATAGCAGTGGTTCTCAACCGCCGGTCCGCGACGACTGTTCTGCCGGTCCGCCAGACATTTTGTAATTTTATACTTCAATTGCAAAATAAAATAATTTGAAGGCTTCTTAATTGATAAAAGACGCGACGCATCACATTTAAAACTGAATAAAAACGTCCCCATTTTATTCGTACTACGCATTTCGTAGTACGTCTGGTGGAAGTGGGAATGAGCAAAGATGTTTGTCCCGACTCCGAAACGCTTCTTTTGTCGATATTATCGAATAGAAGAATAACATTCAAGATGGTGTATTCCACGGGTTCTCAACCTAGCGGTCGCGACCCCGACGGGTCAGTTTGCTTATTCTACGGAGTCGCGAAGACAGAAATGGAATAGCAATGGCCATTACAAGAATGCCATTGAACCGGGTGCTATCGGCAGTTCATTTCTGAATATTTTAGTTCATTTTGCAAACTATAAATGACCTCTGCAAAATGCGAACTCGGCAAACAAGGTATCATCAGATCAGTCGAAGCGTCGTGCTGAAGCGCCACCCACTATAACATAAGGTTGGTGTCTGGCCACCTCTATTAAAATTACAATGTCGTGAGCCTAGAAATCAATGGGATGGTAATTTTCCTTCCTGGAAAACTACAAGCGACCGATAGCGCTATGAGTTAACATAGTGGTTCTNAAACCNGGTTCCGAGGTTCATTTGGGGTCCGTCAGACAATTATTTGGACCGCGAAGCACGTTCCGAAAAATTCAAACTATCTAGAAATAACTAATTNTTGGAATATAACAAAATTCAGGAAAATTATTNTTAAATCAAACTCGATGGTGATTAATCAACTTAAAGTGGAATATTTTGGTGCAAAATTATTCAATTTTAAATTTTAGTCTCGCCACGCGCGCTTTAGTGTCACTATGCATTTCTCGATTTTATGGCGCGTATGCCCACCCAGGAANAAAATACGCATAAATTTGAAGAATTGAAATATAAAGAATATTCCTGCATTNGCAATTATGCGAGCATCNNTTAAGGCCGCTGAAATACTTTAATCAAGGGGCGCGTAAAGAGCTTCTGCATTATCGGCATTTCGGCGCTGAACGATTCCGCGCCAGGACACACCAAGACATAAAGCGGTTTGGCCAACGCGCGANTTCACGAAAGNGCGCTGGCAAAAAGATCACTGGCGGNATGTTGGCCGGAACCTTCGATATTGATATGTTCAGGCACGGAAATAGTCGACACCTAATAGTCCTAATCTAAGCCGCGCGCGGTACAAATGCTACCAGCGAAGNAAAATAATTATCCCAGTGTTAAAATGCGACTTGAAAAATGAATATTTTTCCTTTATTTTAGTCTGTTACGTGTGAGCGACTCCTATATTACTCGAGTAGCTACAATCATTACCTGGGTTCACGAGATAACAACATGCTTCAACAAATGAATTACTGTAGCCTAATATTTACAAAATTTACTCCTTAAAAAATTTCGCGATTCACGCGACAAGAAAATAGCTGTACACTGATTTTCATAACACTGATTGGTTCTTATACTAAGCCAAAAAAAACCAAGTTTCACATATGCTGTTAGCTAATTCGGCTCGTTCGTGAATCGCGTAGTAATACCGTTCATGAATTGGGTGTATAAAGGGTAGTGTTGAAATTACTGGAAGCTGTAAGAGGGGTCTGAAGGATTCTTTCCCGGGAATTAAGTTGATCGCCCTATGACGACCAAGACCACCGTTTTGGGGTGTTTTGTGTTAATTGAGTAAGGGACCGTGAGTCATACCAAAGATTGCTAAGGGACCGTTTCGTGAAGTTTTCCCATAAGTGTAAGAAACACGGAGTTAACAGAACAACCAAACACGCTGAGCGCGGTCGGGAAACTTATAGATTGTTGTCTGCATTTCGCGCGACGCAAAATTTCAGGGAGCAGTACTCGACTACTTTGATTCGATATAGATAGAAATCGTTCCAAAACAACGATATATTGGTATATAGTGTTGGACGGGGAACGAGATTGACACGTCCAAAATTGCATAATTGCTATTACTGTGCACATGGTCGTCAGCTTTCCATANAGACCAGGCGTAGGTTTGGGCGNGGTGCTCACCATTTTTTGTGGTCAGCACGCCAAATTGAGAGGTGGGGTCGTGGAACATTTTCAAATCNGAATTAGNTGTCTCGAGGTCGCGACCATAAAAAGCTTGGGAATCNCTGGTGTAGCCGGTTAATGCACGGCNTTCGCCCTTCGACACACTACCACAGAATTTCATGAAGGCCGTCATGAACACAAATGAAACCCTCAAAATGTCAATCTCCAGTAGCATTCTTGCAAAATATGGTTGCATGCTTTTATCGCAACTGCATTTCGGGTTTNTTCAATTTTTGAAGNTCCACCGGTCCNCCGACTATTTCTTGAAGTTTTACCGGTCCGCGAGCTCAAAAAGGTTGAGAACCACTGGTATATAGTATATAAATTTTCGACCGTGAACATTAACGAGACAAGGCCACGTTCAAATATAACTGATGTTAGCGTGCAGTCTTCACTAAGGGTTTCTACGTACAACATGCAGCCAGCGTCAAAAGAACTTGTTGACAACTCTGATCCGCCACAGACGTTCGATTGACTTCAACAGCTACTGGTAATAAACTCATTAAACAGGTTTCTGTTCTGGTCTGGTGTCCAGTCCATGCTTTAAACTTAATGGTCTCATTAAATACGATTTATTCCTAATGTAAGTGGATAAATGCGAATAATGTATATACTATGTAATCCGGCCCGCCAAGTGCTTCATTTTCCCATATCCGGCCCTCCGACCGGAGAAGTTGCCCGCCCCTGCTATAGATCGTGGAGGCATAGTCCTATGTATAACTAATTGGTGATGTAACTAAGCTTGCTGATCCATAGGAAAAGTTTGCCTAGTTCTTATTCGCACCGCCTTTGTGCTACAAACTTTGTAATATTCCGAACTCTATCGATTTAGCTTGAGCACCCTCTGCAGAACAAAATCTAATCCATCAAGACGTGGCTGTTACGATGTTCCTTCTGCAGCCTAATTTATGCTTAATTTGACTGTTGAAACTTATTGCTCTTCATGTCCAAGGATATTTGTGATAGTAAAGATAATTTGGCATTATTTCAGTCAGTTCGCCAATGTTGTACGATTGCCCTAAGAGCCATCCCGCAGTTGGCAACCCGGGCCGATATAACTGTATGTTAATCCTGAATCTTATTCAAGTTGTAATTATTCAAGAAGGTGTAAGTGTTGGCTTTGACAACACAAAGATACCACAAATTGTTCTTGAAAGATATGTTGATTTGTGTACTGCATAGATAAGAAGGGAATAAAGCCTAAGCCAATCCATAAATAACCGTCATCAATTACTCGGATTGTGTGGGTTTGTATGGCAATGTATTCCTGAGTTTAACGCCCACCGTATCATGCAATACTCGGATTGTGTGGGTTTATATAGCAATGCATTCCTGATTTTACCGCCCACCGTACCATGCCATCGGCTAACATACCTTACTACGGTGAAGCATCTTTTCGAATGTTGTCAGAAAATGAATTAAAGGTGCTAGTGCAGCTTCACTATTTTGTTCGTTCTAAATGCGAACACATTCACATCGCGATGACGTAACATTTCGACTTAGTGAAAAATTGATATTGTTGCGAGTGAATATTGTTCTTGGATTCGCCCTTTAAGTTTCGACGGAAATCATTACTCGGTACCCCTGGAAACAACGAACACCTTTAGAACAACGAGAGTGCTATATCTGTGCTTTTTCGACTGCAGTGATTTTGGTACATCATTATAAATAATACGATACGCTCTATACTTCCAAGAAGCTCTTCGAATACAAAAGTGATAAGTTTCTTCATTTTCATTTTGTGTAATAAATTCCGGCTGGTTGGTGCGAATGATTTTTTTTTTTTAAAAAGGTGCGAATGGAGCTCAAAAAGGTTGAAAAGCACTGCACTCCATATGTGTGTAACACCATAATATTTGATGATGAATTGCGGGACGTCATTAGCTTACACATATGTTTACGTTTACCTCAATTCCATTCGCCATTTACACGGGGACTATTGGAAAGCATGATCTTTTAATATTTGAGTGAGATCCAAATTCGATGTATCTACCCATATCCCAATGAAGAGCAGTTATTGATGTTGCTGTTTGTGATATTTTACTACTATAGTCATTTACAACTTGGCCGATATCACTTTTTATGTTTCTCGAGCGACCTTCTTGTAATATGGCCCACTTCCGTTGGCTTTTATAAGCTACCGCATTCGTAAGCTACTACATTACAATTCAGCCAGGGAACATTTCCACACGTGTATGAGACAAACAAGTGGCAGTTCGTTAAGTTAAACCAGTTTATTAAATTGAATAAAATGATTTTGTTAATGTTGCGATGATTATCCTCCAAGCATGGCTTATATACGAGCAAACTATGCTAAAGTTACAACACAGATTTCCGACAAGTTGGCCATGACCTACCCTAGGGGGCCATGAGTATTTTTCAGGACACAAAAAAAAATTAAAAGAAATTTATTATCTGTAATTTTACCTCACTATAACAGAAGAAAAATATTTAAATCCAGAAAACAAGAAAATACGGTGACACAAAAATTGTCCATTCACTGTGTGTCGTTATTTCTTAAGATAAAGCAACCCAGTGGTTAGTGGCTTAGGTATTCATTATGCCATGCGGTTGCCTCTTTCCATCACCAAAACAACAATTATTATATATATACGGTGCAAAAATAACTCCAACTATCACATCAATTGAATATCTAATAACTAACTAATGCACTATCAAGTTTATTCTATGTTGCGTTTATACAATTTGAACATTTATTCTTTGAATTTCTGTACACAACA
>ATSW01106376.1:0-13144 GCA_000444245.1 Botryllus schlosseri | reverse complement strand
GACTCAGATCGAGCCCAAATCACACTCAAAAAACAAATATGTTCACCTTCTTCTTGTATTTTTCGTTCTCCTCTTTGTACATGGACAGCTGCCTGTGCCACTGGTCCACGTTGGTCATCGACTCTTGCAAGGCCGTGGTCAGGCGGGCGTTGGTGTTTTTCAACGCTTGAAGTTCTGTTTCCCATTTCTTGGCGTTTGACGAGCTGCGAAATCGAGACATTGCGACTCCTACTAATTTCAACAACAAGCTGCTTAAATTGGCAGCTGAATCAAGGGATTTATAGCATCATTGGAACCTACCCGTTCCGATAAACATTATCATATTGTTACGAAAATGCAGTCTTCCCAGACAAGATATAGACCACGGACGTTACCCAGAATGACATCGCAATGCTGTTGTTTCGACAAGCGAGCCTTTGACGAGAATGTTTATTCGGCACACCGCCCAAGTTTACGTACCTCAATAGCGTGTGTGGCGTTGCGTATCAAGTACACCAGGGGTGTGCAACCTTTTGGACAATTGGGCCGGATTTAAATCCTGCAATAAACCGAGTGCCGCACGTAGGCTTTCTGGTAGTTGCAAGGCCCACGATTCCATTAAGAATGAGTAACATTGCTGGCGAGACTTATCAATAAAGTTTGATACCATACAATACATAACAATCTTGATTAGCTGCAGGAAAGCGAAGCGCATAAAAATTCTCGGTTTATTTTGTCAAAAATGTTTATGTGCAAAGTCAGCATATGTATATTTTAGTGATTTTTTTTCAAAAACTTTCTTTCGCCCTCTTGACCCAAGCTGAAACATATCACACCGAGATAAATCGGAAATCCTTTTGCGGACCACACGCCATTCAAAATTGGCACCAAGTCACAAGATTCACACTTCCCCTGTCAGGGCCGCTCATTACACCCATCTGATCCTACACTCTTCCGAAAAACGACCAAACCAACCTCTGCGCCAACGCCAATTTCAGCTTGTCGTTGCTCATACGCAGGTATTTCACTTCGGAATTGCTCTGATTCGACAACGATCGGCTGTCGTCGGACGCAGAACTAACCAGCTCTTCGTCTTGCTCTTTCTTCAACAGCGTGTCCTAAAGCGCAAACTCATAGCTGTGCATAGGGAGATTAGCTTTGGCCGCGGCCACACAAATTTATCCAGCGCAAAATGGAAAATATCCCGGGCCGGTAACGCAGCTGTGTATGCGGGGATTAGCCTTAGCCGCACAAATTTAGCCTATGCTAATCGGAAATACCAATCAAGCAACTGGGGATTGAACCACATTACTTTCAGGAAATGGGACACCTATTTCGAGAGTCCGAAGATCGCTTTTTCCCCCCAGGCCATCAAAATGCCCTAAGCCATCTTAAAAGCGATGTTAGGAGCGGTGTGAAATTTCAATTCGACAGGATTTGTCGTACATGATGGAGTAAAGCCGAATGCAGATTCATGAACTTTCCGACCAGACTGGTGTCAACAGATTTTAAAAACAAAGCATCACCGCTGTTATGCTTGCTACAAATGCCAATATATGACGACTGGTTTCAGTCAGTTTCTCATGCCTTACACTTTAAAAACGTTTTCTTTGCTTGATCTCATTTTTACAGATTAAATCGAAGTGGTGCGATTTTCCTCAACCTACTAAATGTAATAATTACTTGGACAATGGACATGCATATGGTATTTTTGAAGATCACCTTCACTAGCATTGGAAGCACGGCAAAACTGCACACAAGACATCATGAAAGGTTCCGCACCTACGTGACGAACTGGTGAATAAATCTAGATTGATACGGACGCCACCCTCAAAATGTATCAAAACGAAAATGTGTGTCCAACGCACCGTGGGTATTAACCCAATCAATAAAGACGAGCAGCAATACGGTGCATGAGAGTAATATCAAGTTATGATACGATAGATCACTCTCGCGGTGTTCTTTTTACGAGTAACAACCCACGGTCAAGGGTATGAATTATTAACAGCTTTAATGCGGAAAAGACAAATTCACCTGCGCATCATAAAATAACTTCTGACGTTGAAAGACGGGCTAACGCTGACGCAAAGCAGAAATGGCGAGGTGTTAATAAAGTACAAAGCAACAGCTGAGACCGAGTACCAAAGACAAAACAGTTTTGGGAGAATATCATTGAAATGAATTTGCAGGGATGGCTTAGGCCAACCCAAATCTGGATAAATCTCAAGGGAACGAAAGAAGGACTCCCTATGCAATGAATATATTTCCTATAACTGAGCTGGAGTATGATTAAGAGAATACCAACCAAAATGACACTAGGCCTAACACTTGCATATTGAACAATTTCTGAAAGTTTTCTACAATTTCTTAGGCTGTGTTTGGAGCACACACAACACAGATCGGATGCGTCGGCAGAAAATATGGTTGGCTGCAGTATCATTCCAGAAACTTGGAATGTTAATGGACTCGCACATCCAACCGCAATGGCTTGATAAAGACCGCACATAACAAACATACATGATTCTTCGTGATAAGAGCTTGTACATTATCGCATATCCAACCTATAAACTCCTAAATGTTCTTGACAGATGTCAAATTGGAAAGACTAGCCTATCTAGGCTACATTGCCAGTACAGCCCTGAAATTGAATAGAAATTTGTAATGATGGTGGGATAAACCAATCCATAGACTGGACAAAATCACATAAAGCATTCAATCAGAAGTGCAAGTTGATATTGGCAAACCGCCATGGATGTAATAGCAAAAGCTATATATTCATACCTAGCACTGGTGACATAGACGACATAAAACAGGCGCTGCAAAGCTGTTAGCTGTTAACAAGAACACCAACTCAATATTAAGCTATGAATGGTCTTGTTTTAGCTATCCTTAAAAGGACACAACGCTCTAGATACATACACAGTTCCCAAATCAATGTTGAAAAACATTTAGGCATCAGTGATTTTTCTCAGAAAGCTACTGTATTCGAACCGCAGTACTTTTGGGAAAATCTTTTAGCTGCGGTTGGAATACGATGGCTGAAAAAATGGCTGCTACGGTACTAAAATGTTTTTCATTCCTTCAATTTGAGACCACATCATATTTAGAGCGCAGTGCGCTTTCGGCTTGAAATACATCAAACAGCACAGACAGACTATGGGCCATAGATGAGCGAGTTGATGTTCCAATATTTTTCATGTATATAATTCATACCTTTTCCTTCTGTGGCATCGAAGCACTTGTAGCATTTTCACTCAATTTAATACCGTTCGTCTGATTCAGCAAGGAGTCGACATCGAGTTTATTGGAACGTTCCCTGAAATAGGGTCAAAATGATTTTTGTATTCAAGTACTGTATATGGAGTAACTTCCAATATCAATGTCAATTAACGGTTGTCAATACTGCAATAGCACCCCACTCGCTTCGGAATAACCACGCTGTAAATTATAGCCTATTGATCGTGCCACGTAGATCATACCTTTCAATGAGTGTCGGAGTCTCAAGACCAGACTATTGACAAGATCAATGCATTTCAATTCACAAAACAGTTAACTGTGCAGAAAATGAATGAAAAAAAATCGCTATGATCTGAAACTAATCTAAGTCAAAGCTAAATTGACACTGCTAGGCAACACTGCTAATATTTTTATAGAATGCTCTTTAATGCATATTGTGATAATGTAAAACAACAACTTTGAGCAAGCATCGGACTTTTCTCCACTTAATCGCTACACTAAGATATCACTACTTTCACTAAAAGCCCGAATCAATAGCGACAGACCTTCAAATTATCGTAGAAAGTCATATCTTATGCTACAGTCAAACAAACTGGCTGATAGCACCAACTTGGCCAATATACAACATAATCCTTGTAATACATGCAAAAATGACATGAAATCCATATCTGGTCATAATTGATATGAATACAGACACAAATTGGATTTGACAGAATAGTCTATCGAAGAATGATAAAAGATGCATTATGAACTCAATTATGAGCTTGTCATGATGGCCCGTAATCGTAATTAGTCAGTTGTGGTCTTTGCATCAGCAACCATAGGTGCAAAAATGTCAAGGGAACACACATAAAAAATACTGCCTATATCATCAGGGTACGGTAGCACATTCAAATCAAACCATTTGAAAGTATGCCAAATTGGCCTATAAATGATATTGATGTTATGAGGAAACTATTTCAATGTTATTATTGCCGATGTAGTACGGTGAACCATACCGGCATACCACAAGAACAGTAGTAATGAACCCATGAACTCTACCATCTCAAGTATTTTCTATTGCCAATAACTGATATTTTATGCAGCTCTAAGCAAAGTAAGGGCCCTGAAGGTCCATCATCTCAAAATATCACAGTACAGATATGAATGTAATAATAAATATATAGATACCAAATTCTTACAAACCTAATATCTTCAAATTGATCGGCAAATTTATTTAGTAGTGTGTCAGAGGAGAAACCAAGCCCGTACACTGTATTGGCGCGGACGTCGGCCCATTGTCCGAATTTCGTTGAAGTCTTGTTGAAAGCCATGTTTGGCGTGACAGTACTGTTTATAACGGGCTGTAACAAGATCATGCATACTGTCACTATCTGAAGTATTTAAAAATTCAATAAGTTGCAAACAGAGTAATATACATTCAGCTGATAACATATAGGTAATATAATATCCAAATAAATTTACACTATTATCCAATGGTAACAACTGCAAGACATGAGACAGATGCAATTTATAACACTTGCTCTGTAGAGCGAAAAGCTGAGTCACATTTCATTAATTATTCAATGCCAAGTTGATTTTCATTTGCATATTACTGTTTCAATGGCATAAATTTCGTGATAACGGCACTAACAAGCCACCAAGTCAATATACAACATCCTAAAGTTGCCTAATACCGCACAACATTGCGCTATAAGGCAAGTAACAAATCATCAATCATATTCATGGGGAAGAAAAAAAGGCATTGAAGTGGAGAAGAAATCCAATAAGTTTCCAGCACATTGCATATCAACTGCTGCTCGCCTGCACCATACTCCAATCATAAATCAAAACTTCCAGAACCAGAAACCATTTCACATAGCCTACTGTACTAATATTGTTTGATGTGATGCCAATACAGGCTAATGAACCATTCAAGATTATGTGCAAGTGGTAAAAAATTCATGGAGATGATGAATTATTAGTCTTCAACCACTGTCACAACTACAATGCATACCTAAATTTACTTCGACATTGTGTTTTGGAATAGTCAGTCTTCTGAATTTTTGCGAAGTACGGCGTACTTGAATTGTTTATTAGCCCAT
The DNA here is from genome assembly GCA_000444245.1 of Botryllus schlosseri. Lineage (NCBI taxonomy): Eukaryota > Metazoa > Chordata > Ascidiacea > Stolidobranchia > Styelidae > Botryllus > Botryllus schlosseri. Next base: position 7,844 of record ATSW01106376.1, on the reverse strand, counting down.
ACAGAAGATGAAGGAATATTTAGGTTAACATAGGTTAATCCTGCACAAATACTAAAGTGTGAACGATTGAGGAAGTCAAATATCTGCAATGAAAAGATGGTTTCTGCAATCGAAAATTTTAAGGAACGAGTACTCCAGAATAGAAACTGAAATTTGATGAGTCAATATGACCAGTATCTCAGCATGGTGTATTGAAATGATAAAATTGTTAACAATAAATTCATTGAAATTGAATTGGAATGCCAGTGCTTCCAACGTCTGATGGAACATCACATAACCAAATCATACACACTAGTGGTAGTTTGTGAGTATGACACACAATTAAAATAACATTACTCTACCACTAACACAGAATTGCAAAAAGTAGCAGTAAATGGAACTGAGTCATTGACTGTGGTGAACAAGTGATGGTTGCATAACAGCAAATAATAGTATTATTCGTAACTCTATTGGACTGAAAAGAGTTCGCATAGTATTCAATATCAAGTGTTTACGCAGTTTCAATATGGTGTCATAGTTCAGCAACATAGTTGCTTATACATTATACATCTCGTCAGTCATTTATATTTCAAGTCATTGAAAAGATACACAAATTTTCAAACCTTGGAGTCCTCAACACCGATTATACGGTAAGTGTTTCTTGAAGAATCATAGAAGAAGTTGACGGGTATTGCATTTTTACTTGCAGGGACCCAAGACTTCTTGGTGACTGGATCAATAACGAAAACATGAGCCTTTGCCGTATAAATTGGAATCTCCCTGTAAGTAAAGGCAAACATTACATCCGTATCACATTAACAAAAGATAGCATCACAATAACATACCCCATTGCTTGGATAGAATGTTCCCACGAGTTCACAGTATAAGGTATATTTTCAGAGAATCAGAGATCCATTCCCAGCATAACAGGCACTGGTTACTGACACACCCAAGTTACTAGAAACGATTACGTATACGTAGAGCCGGCGAGGGGTAGACCATATAGACTGCAATTCAGGTAGCTCCAGCGTTAAAATAGTCTCAGCTGAAGAAGCCAACATCGTAATCGACGTAAATAATAATAGTCATAAGCATATCTTTAGATGCATCACAGAAGATCAAGCAAAGTCCAAGTTTGTAACTATCATTTTATCTACTTAGGAATTCCGATTTTCAATCCACTGCTTCAATTCGCAAACAGAACTGCATATAGACACAACGCGATCAGAAGGACAACGTCAAAAGATGATGCAGAGCGCCTTCTAACGGCGTAGCTTCGTATGCGCCAAGTATTTACGTACCTACTACGTATCAGGCTACAGATAACTAACATACCACAAGACTGCTATATCATGAAAAGATTGGATGCTGAGATACTGAGATACTGATATGCTGAGATGTGAGATAGTGTAATGGGTATGTGCCCGGCCAGTGGTGACCCTACGATTGGGGAAGGGGGGGGGGGCGAGACTTCCGGGGGCCCCCTATAAGTATGTAATCGCAGCTTCTGGGGGAGGAGCCTTCACAGGCATGCAGAGACTTCATTACTGTCGTGATATGGGACTTTAATAACAAATGCGGAGATTTGATGATTTACTCATCTGAACGGAATCATCTTCTTGATTGGTACAAGGATTTCCACGTCTATTCGCTACAACCCTTGAAAAAAGCGGTAGAACCAAAGAGGGGGGCCCTTCGACCAGGGGGTCCCCCCCCAGCGACCGCCCACTTTGCCCACCCCAAAATCCACCACTGCGCCCGGCTTCTCGATCGGTAGGTCGTCCCCGGCCGGGTCATACCAAAGACTCGGAAATTGGTATCCGCAGCCATCCTTCTAGGTGCTTAGCAATCACGGATAGCATGGAGGAGAAAAAACGGGGGCGCAGACTATAGATGACCTCACGGCCGTATCGCAACTCCGTCGTCAAAGCATCTCGATNGTGCAGGCGAAAAAGAATATCATATCTCTCTCGGTCGAAACGAATTTCACTTGTCTTTTGTNTAGTGTAGTGTNATCTAGAAATGTAGCCTATACATGATGTATAAGATAACTCGCAGAACGCAGATGGCGATGAGCCAAAAAGAACGCGATTTATGACTCTGGACGTACAATCATAGCCTTTATGGTACAATCTACATTGTACAATATGTGCATTGATTAATGTACTAGTTTCATCTCTATGCCAATTATATTCTATTACNAATGACAAAGGCATGAAACTAGTACGACATAATAGAGAATACGACCATAACTATTTACAGCGCTTCTACACAGTAAATTGCTATTGCGAGACACTCGCGTCATTCGATTTATCGCAGTGGGTCCCATTCCCAAGCCGGCGTTCATGAGCGGATTGCNAATCGACAGAGCAGGATGACTGTAAGCTGTAAAGTAACAGGTACGAAAACAGGTATTAGCTACGAAAATCATGGTATANCTCCGGTGCGAATATTTCTTTGTTCATTGTCGAATTCAAACAATCAATCAATCAATCGCTATTTTTCATTTTCTTCCGTGCACTCGTCCTTCATCGNGTATTTCTTTTGGCTTTTTTGTTAAGATCCCGNGAGANCAGCATCAAAAGTAGTGTAATATAATTGAAAGATATGGGTGCCAGTTCAAGAGACCCCAACTGGTTGGTCGTTCGGTATCCCCCTATCTATGTTCATTACACCGCATTGTGTGTCTATATCGCATTCTACATTGTGTGTGAGTCTTGGGCAGATGCAAATAGAATATGTCGATTGAGGTATATTTATTCAGTCGGAACGACTTGAAAAAGTTCAGCTCAAGTTTATTCATAGAATTTCATCATTTCAAAAATCACAAGACTGCGGTACAATGAAAGATAGGAAGGTGCCCAAACGACCCACCTGGACCAAGGCGATGTAAATAGGAGGCATGCACGCACACACACTGGCACATCGCATAGTAATTTATTTTCGTTTCGATAGTTTGCATTATAGCTATCGATATGAGCTTAGAATCTTGAAAGGGCTACTTTGTTTACGTCCGCCCCAGCTATCAACCTCTACTGCCTGATCAGAGCAAATCTTGTGGCACGGCCAGGGCTGTGGAGTCGGATAGTGATAGCCGAGTATAGTTTGTGTATTGACTCGATTCATTGCGTGTGACTCCACACATTCTATATGACTTTATTGGAGTGTCGTAGCTTATATAAGGATCGGTAATTGAAAATCGGCCCAGAAACTGGATTTTACCTGTTTGAATGCACATGTTCAGAATGCGATGAGTATATTGTGGATGCGATATCACCGAGTTGGACAGAATCGAGTTTTAGCCTGACTTGAACTCGATAATGAAAAGTATACACTACGACTCAGGTCTTAGAACTAATACTCGAGCCGTTGCTCCCTGACTTGAACTCGGTGGTGAATTTAGAATACCTAGACTTGGTCGAGTCAAAACTAAAGAAGTCAAATTGAATTGTGACCTGGTTCCAACCCTGACACAACCTTTGAAATGCATTCCTCTCTCGTAGTTTCACTACCACGCAGAAATGCCATCAATCAGTAAAAGTCATATTCGTAAAAAATCAACAAATAAACCGACAGAATAAAAGCGACGAGACAAACGGTCAAGAGACACGACATTGGAATACCTTCAGACACGCCATTGCAATAAAATCCTGGAACCACTATGAGAGAGCGGGCACAGTGCAATGAAACGATATGAAAATATCACACACAATCAAGTGCAGCGTTGAGGTAGTAAGAGTCAAAGCACTTCATTTCGAAGGGGTGATTAAGAACTGAGCAATAAAATTAGCCACACCGACGCAAATGATTAACGAGTGCACTACGATAGAAATGGGCTTCAGCGATCCTTCGCGGTAAGTCGCCATCATGTACACGGACACCGGGAGAATGAAGATATAAACCAGACCGCACAGGGATCCGCTATACCTGAAATGCATCAATGGTACAGCGTGAAAAAAGAAGATATTGTGATTTGTGACGCCAGTGATGAAAATGATATCACGGTGTTAAAAGGTTAAAATCGAAAAAGCGTCGTCTCACGCCGGCGACGCGTCAGACCTGAGGTATTAAAACATTAACAATATCTATAGCTCACCTGATAATATCTCCTATGTGGGGGTAAAAAACTGCGACCAATACGCAAACCGCCACCAGGAACACGTTGAGTACGAGGACGTGAAGAAACCTGTCAAGTATCTATATATAATCTCGTTGCCCGGCATAGGAAAAATCGGGGATTAGATTTCTGTAGCCAAGTACCACAACAGCGTCATGCAGTCAAATTTTGAACCATTGATATAACAATAGGTAGCTCGTTGATAAATGTTGGACATGTTCGAAGGTTACTCTGAAATGCCCAACCCTACATTTTTACTGCTTACAACATGTCATTGCACAATTAATGCCAATTCTCGGGTGCTTTAACAACTACCCCATACGGCTATTACTCCTGGTTCGAGAAAAAATAATATAGAATTAATTCGGATTAATTTTGAGAGATCATTCTGTAGTCACAAAGGAGATGAAATCGGCACTTGAAAGAATGGAAGGAGTACGTCATCAAGACTTGAATCGATTCCAACTACGCGAATCGCTGTTTCTACGCCTTAAATTACTCATTACATCGACTACTAGGGATAGGCCAAGTGAATCGCCGATTCGAATCACTCTCCATGATTCGAATCCTGGAATTGCAATGGCATCAACTAGAAAATTACATTTCAGCACTTTATAGTTTGTGATTGGAAAAAACGGTTTCGATTTCCAGCATCTAATAACAGTGAATTCCCGCCTGCACAGTTCACGTGACGATCTCGCGCACCGGGAATCGTGAATAAAGACACATTCGTTTGGCTTTCAAATCCTATCAATAAGCTGTAGCAACCTCTACGTGTTCAATGGAACTAAGGCGCAGCTGGGATTCCCAGACCGGGAACGATGTGACTGTGACGCCGTTCGTGACTTGCGAGTTACGACCAGTGATTATTATTTTATGATTTCGTTAAGCAGCAGTTCGACGGTTCTCGCTGTACAAATCGCTTTGTATTTCGTTTCAATCCAAATTTGAGACGTGATTCGAATCAGCTGAGACGGAATTTAGCCCGCTCCTTTCGACGTGAACATCAAGCAACACAACGCGCTAGAAATACGATCGCCGTGTTTGTCACGGATAATGTGCTCAAAGCACAACTTCATTCCAAATGACCGTTGCATCGAACAACATTATTAAAGTAGGCTACAATTGCTAGTTAGTTAGTAAGTATTAACAACGTTTGACTCTTGTATACTTTGAAAATGCAATTTCACTCCAAATCTAGTAGAATATGGGAAAATCTGCAGAATTATAGCTAATAAATATGTTACAAAAACGCATCGACTAAGATGAATAAAAATCATACCCAGGCCATATACTTCCAAACAGCGCGTGCAGGAACTGAACACGTAATATATACGCTAGCAACGGAAAGACAGTGATCATTTGAAAAAGCAGGAACGCTCTGGCCACGACAGCGAGCAGGTCGTCGGAAGGCAAGTTATTCAACAAATTCTGAAAATGCAATATCGATCAACAAATAACAGAACGCCATCGCTCGAAGATGCTGGTAAGGTCTTTGACGAAATACTCACGGAAGAAATGCAGTCTTTGGGCAGTGGAAACGACGCGAAAAACAGAATACCGACGAACATGTACGTTACCATCACGAGGAGGTAACCGATCGATAAGTCGCGCACATTATTCTCCTGGTGCTTATTGTTTCGCAGAATTGTGATCACGGCGCTGGAAGAATACAAAGTCTTCAGGCAAATCTATGTCGCAGCCACCATTCGGAATTTATTAACAGGCAAACAAAGACTTTAAATTGGGTCGGACGGTAAAGTGCACTCAGATGAAGCGTGAACGATGCTGTCAATTGAGACGAACGTATTTTAATTACACATGATCCTACTGCGGATTGAATCGCATGACGAGCATCGCAACGTCTGTAAACATATTACTATAATTATATGAACAATTGGAAAGTATGCATTGCACTTCCAGTATCCCCAAGCTATCGTAACCGTTACCATCTTGCAATTTGTTCAAAGGCACTATGCAATACCACATTCTCTGCGTTACGTTTATACCGCAAGGACACCATCTAATGATGATGGTCATCACGAGATATGCAATTACGATCTGCGGCGACTTGTCTTGAAAGTCACGTCCTATTGTGTCAAGTGCAAGAGCTAATCTAAAATGTGCGCGATATAACACGAAAGGACATTCAATCCAATCGACAGGACATATTAACAGGAAACAGGTAACAAATTTCCTGTTACATTAACTTGACATAATTTTGATAAACCCAAGCAGGAAGTTGCACTGCAATACCACTAAGTAAAATATAGATGCTACGTACGGATGAGTAGAAGACATCATCAAATAGTGACTAACTCATCTTATTCCTATCCCAAAACAATTTTGGGCGGAATATATGGTTCATTGACATAATTATGAGCATGCGAAACTTCAGCATGCTGCTTGAGTTAGGTGTAGGTTCTGGATGGGGTTACGCCATTACGGTAAGGGTGAGTTAGTTTCGGGGTTATAAAGTCACACGTTCAAATGTCATTCTTCATTATGACGCATGCTAAAATGAAGAGCAACCTGCAAGGATATCGATTCATTATTGTAAGAAATCTGCCAAACAACGACACCAACCTTAAAGAAACCAAACAATGCACTCACTTATGCAGAAAGAAAGCAAGGGATAGCATTCCAGTCAATGCCGGGAACGTCATCTTGACATCCAGAGATCCCACAACAGCCGGATCCATGTTGATACCCCATTGCACTGCTTTGACGACGATCATCACCCACAAGTAGAGAACAGACGCAGTACCTGATACAAAATATGTCTGCCTGTAAATGTATCTGTCTGTTGTGCAGTATGTCATAACACACATAGGGTCGCAACAACAACAACAGGCCGACATACGGGGGTGATCAAAATAGCCAACACTGGAAATCAGGTAGAAGTTGAAGTAATGCCATAAATTCCTACTTATTTCCAAGTCGTAGTGATATCCAAGACAAGTCAAAACTACTCGAGGCGTGGAAAGAATATTTGAAAAGTAATCTAGGATCTAGTTTGAACATATGACGGTTTGCTGGAGATAATGCATTCTTTTAGTAGCCAATGCAGGGTGCTTCTTCACGAAGAATAACACTGCAAATTGGAGGAATTTTTTAAAGTATATTCATGCATCGTGACATAAGGGACATTTTACCTTGTCCTTATAACAGTTTTGTTGTGAAGTTGATGGGAATAAATCTCAACACTAATCTCTACTTTACAAAATCCAGTAGTTCTACCTAAAGTAGAGGTGGAACAAGTTTGAATACATAATCGCTTGATCAAGTATTGCGATTAGACAAAACCTACCAGTATTCTTAAAAAGTAGAAGCACTTCGTTACTGACCAGTGAACACCTCTGACAACATACCTAAACAGTTGAATTTCGTGAAAAATGTCGGTGACTTAAAATTCATGAGCGGAAAAACGATCACAACGAGGTATAATGGCGCCGTTTTTGTGACATTCCAGTATTTATTGAAGCTGTCGCCGGTGGAATTTTGCTCAGATAATGCTTCCAAATAAGAACCATTTTTCATGTGCGCGCCGTTTGGGCACAGCACCTTGCTGACATTGTCGGAGCTGATATGATGAATCTTATCTGAAAACAAGCAATAGTCTCAGAAGTAGGAAAAGATAACTGGCTCAACGGCTTACCATGCGCAAAGACGCCGGTCGTGTACAGGAAATTCGTCATAAGCACCCAGTACACAAGCATTCCTCCGAGAAACGCTAACAAACCAAAAA
>KE603440.1:793-15012 GCA_000444245.1 Botryllus schlosseri | reverse complement strand
GGCGCGAGAAATTGACGAAGTCAATATAGTCTAAACATGTGTCTAAACATGTGTTTCACATCCATTATGAGAAGACGATTAATGAAGATGAAATTTATTCCATATTCAAGACAGCTTGCAACTTTAGCAACCGCGCTCAACGGAGTATAGTCTGATTTCAACTTCATTTGAGCAAATTTTTGAAATTCTTTGGAGATATAGAGAGCAATTCCCACGTGTAAGTCATTCATTGCTTCATAGCTTTGACAGTAGCCTAAAGCTTGTCGCGCTGGGCAGCTGTTGTTAGTAGCTTGCGAACTGCACTGCCTAAGACAGACTGAGATGCAACATAGGTTGCCCGGTTTCGCCCTCAATTAGGCCATAAATCAACACAATTTAATTCATTTCCAAAACTGATCAAATTTAGCCTGGCAGGACAGAACGACGCCTTGCACTCTGTACTCACTACCAGCATCAGGATTAGTCTCAGGGTGACCTACCTTGAAATTAATTATTGGATGTCTTGTTCAGTGTTTTTTTGTTATTTTCAAACAAGTTTGGAGAAATTTGTCAGCAATCTAAAAGACTCAACAACTGGAATGCAGATTCAAAATTGGCGTAAGATATACCTTATGTATACTATTAGATCAGGGGTGGGAAGCCTGCGGCCGTAGAAGGGAATTTGAGCGGCCGTCGACGCCTAATTCAATTAGTATGTGTTGGCGGCCGTAGACATGTAAATTGCAATTACGAATTCACTACCGCATTTTCGAGAGATTTTTACTAATCTTGAAATTTTCTTCGCCCTCCGCGCAATTCAACAAGAATTCATTTTTCGATTTTAATACAGTAGCGCCCTTCTTAATCTGAGCCGGAATGAGAATTGGCAAGAAATAACAATTCGTTCGCAGCCCTGAAAAATTTTCGCGCTCCGCGCGACAATATGCATCTCCCGGCAACTATTCATAACATTACCACTCGCTATTTCGGTGCGCACAATAGGCCACTGTGAAAAGTAGAATAGTCCGGAGTTCACCGGGAATGTATATGGATAGTTTACCATAGGAATTTTGCGTCCAGATCGTTCATTGCGGCTATGCCCTGGAATGCGGCCTTTCGCTACATAAGCAATCGAAATGCGGCCATGATTATCAAAAACGTTGCCCACCTCTGTATTAGATGATGCGCTCTTTTTGACATGACGATAAATGCAAGGGGGGTCAGGGGGGGCACGATTTTTTTAACCATCTCCAAGGGGGGCGCGTGCCAAAAAAGGTTGAGAACCACTGGTCTAGATATTAGGTAACGTATTAAGTAAAATGCTCTCCAACGCGCCATTCTGAAAGTCGGCAACATGCCGCATGGGCATGAATTGTGTACGTATCCAGATTCGCATTATACTTGAATTTAAGTATATAACCGACGTTGCAAGGTGATTCTCGTTCCGCAAGGTGTATTCAGTGAGACAACTTTCGATTAAAATGTACCGATCCACAGCATCTCATTTGTGGATTATTCCTGCATGAGATTCGCAGAAATATGTTCGATCTACATACTGCAGGTAATATTTGATCATGCGCGTATACATCCAACCAATATATTACAAGCCGATATTATTCCCAATGGAACTTACGCCTAGTGGTGGATATCAACAGCACTAACAATAGTACTAACGACGCTGCCATGTCTACTCCAAATTTGTTCGCAACAGCACATTTGCTTCCTATATCCACATAAACTAGCTATCATTGCCGCGAAGGAACAATGTTCCCTCTAATCTTTGACGAGTCTGCACACAATCACCAACTTCCTGCGCAGACCCTTGGACAACAGTGCGTGACGACTAAAGAAAAGGTCATCACTACGGATTTTTTGTGCGCAAAGAAGACGTGCGCAGCTTAGAGGGAACAGTGCCAAGGAAGTAATTTTCATACAAATGCCATACTACAATCAGTTCATAAATTGCTGCAGCGTAAGCGCACTTCATGCACAAATGGTCAGACTACTTGACTTGGTTGAATGGGAAAATCACTTTTCTTTCTTCGTGAACAACCTGGTAACTAAACTCTCTCTAGTGAATCAGCTGGCCAACTAGCATCCGTAACTGACATGACGTATGTTACAATCAGGGTTGTAACCAAGTCACAAGGCTCTGAGTCATAGACGGAGCCGGTCGAGTCCGAGTCATGGCATTATGAATCGAGTCCGAGTTCAAGTAACTGTGTTTACTGCTCAGTTTCCAGTTAAAGTCTTGTTAAATTCACAATATATGACTCTCTTTGGTGATAGCGAATGGTTCGCATTTGTAATATACTAGTATTTTTCAATTTTAGCAGTTGTGGTCGCATTTTCAAGTACCAGTACCACTAGACGAAATACCAATAGTGTGGTTACTTTACTATTCTACGAAATTACAAGGAAATGTCGTCTTGGCCGTCTGAGTCACGAGTTATATGACTTGATTCGAGTCATGCGCAATGACTCGAGTCCAAGTCGAGTAAATACACAGATTAACTCGAGTCGAGTCGAATCATTACCGTATTCTTAGAAAATCACTCGATTCAAGTCGAGTCATCAGAAAATCGTGACTCGAGCCATTACAACCCAGCAAACAGTTGTGGGAAACTAGACATTTGGATAACGGCAAGTTTTGAATAACAATCTTACTTCTGGTCTTGACCATGTATAGTCTATCCGCACGCCTTATTTCGATAAAAGAATTGAATTTTTTATCAACCAGCTTGGAGTAAATCTTATATCTAGTTGACGATGTTGCAGCAGCGCATGCTGTATGGGGACACCAAAGCAATACATAGCCTACTATATGAGTTGACAGTTTATAGCGTGCATTCGAGCTCATAGCAAGGAATAGACCTTCTGGAAACCAGTTATTTATGCGTCCTTCCGCCAAAACCCGCACTTAGCTACTTGAAACATACTGAGCTAGCAAGTATCAACGTGAAGCAGCGCGGACGAGGCCTTGTGGCCCTGTATAAAGAGTAAAATCTCGTAGATAAGCGGTACGGTACCACGACAATGTGACTCCTCGTTATCATTATCGCCTTGAGACAATAACATATCGTTCATTCTAAATACCATGCAAATTACCTTGATCATTATAAGCCTGTGGTAAACGACACAGCAGCTTGTGACGTGCAGAATGGTGACGCTGGTATGTTAAAATTCAAAAGTCCTGAGTACGCCATTGGCGTAAAATTCAGGGATATATAGATATATCTGGTAAGAATTGTGCCTTGCGAATACAAGAGCCTTATCGTGCGTTCGAAAGAGCAATTAATGACAGTGGTATATTTTAGTCCAACTCGTGTACTTCCAGCAGTGCACGCGGTAAACAACGCTCAGTTAAACCTACTGATGCCATCACCAAGTATAACTACTGATGCCATCACCAATTATAACTACTTATGATAAATCCATTAGGCCATTTTCATCATATTTTGGATGTATATTTGGTGTTAATTTTCATTTATTTATTATTTTAGTTGACCTCAAAATCTCTATATCTAGACATAATTACAGGACAATGTACATGTTATCCCTCAAGATTCCCGGAACACGATCTGACATATCGATCTCGCCCTCAGTCACATGCCGCCTCATTCATCGGTTGTCCTTTTCTGTCGTCTTCTTTTGCCTTTCATCGTGCATGCCTCCTAGGCTACATCGCATAAGCCAGGGGTGGACAAATTTGTCAGTTCGCTGGCCACATTCATCATCTGCATCCCTTCACTCGACGCATTATAGTATAATCGGTATTATAAGTTAAATTATTATGACAAAAGTCATAATTTGTTGATATAGTAACCAACATATAGTAACCGAAGATATGGAGACACTATACGAACAATTTAATTGAAGCATTGATTTGATGAACGCACATGCCGAAGGCACGTTTCTCGATGCCTACGCAGGCCGCACAATATGTTGTCCAGTAGTGGTCCTAGGAACGAGGGGGTCCTGGGCGAGACTTACCGGGGGGCAATAAGTATCTAACCGTAACTTATGGGGGCGGGGGCTCCGCCTCCACCCCCTTTCCCATCTATTATTACTGTCTATATCTTTCATCACACCAAGGTTTGGCCAGGTGCTGGATTCGGCATGTCTATTATTGCATGTGAACAAGGCTAGACTGCATCAAAACTAAGTCATTCCACCGCATGCAGAGACGTGATGATTATCGGGATACGGGACTTTTCTAACAAATGCAGAGATTTGATGATGATTGACACATCTGTACGGAATCATATTCTTGNTTGGTACACGGATTTCCATGTTTATTCGTTATTATCCNTGAAAAANGCGCNTAATCCGAATNNNCGGGCCCTTCGACCNGGNGGGTCCCGGGTGACCGCCCACCTCGCCCACCCCAAAANCCACCCCTNAAGTTGTCATGGACCGTATGCTGTCCGTAGTTTGCCNACNCATGGCCTTGGCCCAGGTGTGTTTCTGANTTCAAAGACTACTCCAAGTCGTTTCAACACGTTTCNATATTTTCATNATATCGCAGTATTGTGGTGTTTTTAAATGATAAAATTATTATTAAACTGATACTGATACTAAGTCAACGAGTCCCGTATAGAATATTCTCCTTGAGAACCGACCCGGAGGTTTGGCCGTCGGCTTGTGCAAAAGTGTAAGTCGAATCGGTTGCCATTGNATTTGCATTGATGGCGTCGCATTTCGTTTCAGAACATGTCCCATCATTTTCGTTCAATCTTGTGACATCTGACGATTGCTTTCCTGATCCATCCATTTCGTATATTTCATTTCCTTTCAACTCTGAGCTAGCATGCAGGTCTCTGTCTTTTTTTCTTCCATTCCTTAACGGCAATAAAATGCTTTTATAAGTACCTGTNTCAAGTGATATATTGATTCAGAGCATGGCTCGAGGAGGAAACGGTATCCAACGAATATCATACTTCCAGATGTAGCCAACCTGGTGCCATAGAAGGCAAATTGAGCGGGTGTCGACACGTAATTCAATTAGTAGGCTATGTGTTGGCGGCAGTCGACATGCAAATTGAATTTCCGACTTGACTCCAGCGATTCAATGCGACTTCATTTTCTTGATTTAAATATAGTAGTGCCGTTTGCAATTTGAGCCTCACAGTATAGATTCGAACAACAGAAGAAAGTGATGCGCCCTATATAGAAATACCAACTTGGAATCGTGTGCTCCCCACAGTAGAAAATTTGTTTCTGTTGCGTTTTGGCGATTCTAATATCTTGACACTATACCGAAAATCCAGACTGGATGTCAAGAAATAACAGCATGCAAAAAAGTAGAAGATGTAGTAGAAGATGTAGATGTAGTAGAACAGCGGTTCTCAACCGGGGGTCCGCGATGCAATTTTAGGGGGTCCGCGTAACCACTTTTTGCAAAATGATTTTAACCGAATTTGCATTTTTTTTAATTAGGGAAAGCACAAGGCAGTTTTCCTCCGCAACTGCTAAAACCTCATTACTCACATCATTAGAATAATCGTATGACATGAAATATCCTACCATGCAATTTCATTATAATTTCTAAATTGCCAGTAACCTACTGATACAAACATATTGCTCTTTCGAGACGTTTTGTTGGGGTTTGTAGAAAAAATAAAAATATGGAGATAGTAAGATCAATCTTGGTGACATCGTAGTCAGTGTCATCAAATTAGTAAAGTCGTTTGAAATAAAAACTCCGAAGTATTTTTACTAATTTTTCGCAATGAAGGGATTGAGACCTCGCCACGAAATCCTTTTTATCCTGTGATATGCATTACCGCTATTTCTGAATAACTTACAAGATGACATGCTAGATAAAAATGACTACCATAGGCTGGAAGTGATATCTTCATTAAATATATGTTTCTTCATTGTTGGTCCATAAATGTTGCTAACAGCACCAAAAGTGTCGTTGGAAGCGTCACGCTTTAATATTACATTAGCCTCCATCTATCTTTGTGGAAAGGGATTTTCGCCACTCGTCCATATCAAATGGAAGACGCGGATTTTCAAGACCACGTAGGCCTACTTCAAGAAATACAGCTTCGAAGTTGGCTTTGAAATAATAAAAGTCTATACAATTTGTACATAAATAGTATGATGTTATTATCAAGATAAGTCATTTTGTTGCTGTTAGTCACAAGCCTACAGTTCATATCTTCACAAAACAGATGACGGTCGCACTATAATTGAGCTAAATTTGAACTAAAACTTGAGGGGGTCCGCGAGGGTCCGTGACGGTCAAAAAGTGGTCCGCGAAGCCAAAAAGGTTGAGAACCACTGTAGTAGAAGATGCAGCATCATTTATAACTTGCCCTAAATTTTTTAAAACACTCCCTTCATGAACTCTACCGATGATTTTGATCACACGGGTTGGTAAAGGATAAAATTTTGATATTAATATGCGGAAAGTACACAGCTACTAATATCAGGGACTAAATTAATTCCTGAAATTGAAAATAGTTCGCGCTATACGCGACTACATAACGATTCCCAGCAATTATTCATAACGTAAATACTCTCAATTTCCGTGCAAATAGTTAGCAGATACATCAATACATCGGAAATGCACATAGATTGTAAGATGAGTTTTCAGCGTCCAGTCAGTTTATCACTACTATGCGCAGGAATGCGGCCGTAAAGCACATAAGTATGATAATAGAAATGCGGCCGTGAATAGCAAAAAGGTTGGCCACCCCTGTTATAGACAGACTATCTCACAGCGACTTAGCTATCCCGTGTTGTGCCATCGATATTAGGTAAACTACAGAACAGCATATAGGCCAATCGTACGCGTTTGCAGTTGGGTCGATTTGCAACGAAGTACTTTCACTTTGCCCGATGGCTCGTATCGCAGTATCCGAAACATGAAGCACAAATCTTCTCACGTAAGTGAAACTGACATATCTGTGAGATCGTGATCAACTCACAGCATTGTCGCAACGACGAATGAAGTAGACATAATCGAGGTTTTTCCTCTTGTACAGCTTACTCAACCGGCTGTGTTTTAGACTAGTTCCACTCCTACTTGAAAATTTTCAGGAACATACCATGTTTACAATTTGAACAGTACAGAGTATAGTTGTGGGAGTTTTCATCCCTTTTATTAGTGGAATTGTGAAGCAATGCGCGGAATTTCCCCTGTATCACCCTATCTGAATGTGGCGAGATGACGTAGTGGTATAATCCACAGCTGCAACACCAATGAGTGGCGGATTCCAGTCCGGCCGAGGTCGATCACGGAATTCCTACCTAAGTGTTGGAGGTTTATCAAGGCTCTTCCTCACCATCCCATCCGTGGTAAGCGGCGTCTTATAAAACCCTAGAAGTGGGCCGTGGTACAAGTCGGCCGCAACGGAATAAAAATGACGAAAATTAGCCTGGCGTAAATGACAATGATAGTAGTCGACAAACACCACGAATGTCACAAAAAAATTAACAAACCGTAACTAGATATAGTTTAAAAAATTGTAGCTGTACTTGTAGTATTTATAGTCATTTTGCATTATTCGCGAGTATGCATATTGTGATTTTGAAAGTGTAGTCACCTTCGATCAACTGCTGGACGTATGCGAACCCTTGATCAATTCTACCATTTGAGAATTTTTGCTTCATTATTGCCTAGCCTTTCATTTTCATATTCCACTTGAAGCTCGATGCAATTGCTACTTGTAATTGAATAAATATCCGAGTTCTATATCTACCTGAGCAACGCTGACTATTTTGACCAACTCTGAACTTGCCATCACATAATATGCTAAACACTGGAGAGCGGGAATATCTGATATTATGAGGTCCCTCCTGCATATGACGCTTCGAATTATTAAAATAAATCCCGTGCGTCCTACTAGAAGTCGGAAACTGGGCGTATTGCCCTGGTTTGACTATCCATAATACTCTATTATAGCATGCGGGGCGTAGCTAGTTTCGCCATAGATTTTACGTAGAGGATACAGAGTCTGAAATAGGACATGTGGATGGTGGACGCATTCAGAATCGACAGCAAACTTACGAATGTTTGATTTTTGAAGAACCATTGTTATCGATATCGAAGACTCGCGTTTGAATAACATCATAGCAGAGATATGAACGGGATTTTAGTTAGTCACACTAGTATCATGGTAGCAGAATATATTTCAGACAAGTCATCTATTGGTGGAGTAGTCAGTTTTGGTTTTTGAGGGTAATTAAGCCCGTTTCGACTTACAACTGAATGTAAGTGACACCTCGACCAAACTTGCTTTTCAAAACAACTCACTTGAGTAATTTTCTGACCCTTAGTCTACTACTTCTACGTGGAATATTTTGGTAATGTATTGGAAATCGCTTCTTCCATCCTTATTGAGTGGAATGTTACGTAAATACATATTCTCACTCTTCTGCGAGAGTATAATATAGACTACCTTTGCCCCTCTGGTGATATACTTTCGCTAGTTTGTTTACTTGTCATTTATACGTCACAACGACTAATACTTTGAACGTTTTTGGTTTGGTCAACCTCATTTGAAGAGCTTTTTCGAGGTACAGAACTTCAATAAACAATTGAATAGTATATTCATGTTTAAATGAATCCGAATATTTTCGGGCTGACACTCGTCATGGGTAATCGTCAGCAACTAGTAGAGAATTGGAAAGAACAGCGATACGATTGTTGATATACAATGTTATTTCCAATGCTCTACTAGTTGCTGGCGATTGCCCCTGACGAGTGTCAGCCGAAAATATTCGGTTCATTTCGATATGAATATACTATTCAATTCAACATCATCTGCTCACATACGCTCTACAACCGGGTCAGTTAAAATGCAATATGATCTTATTCTTTGTTTCATAATTCCCTGTGAAATGCATGATTAAGTATTTTTCATAAATAATTAGCGTGCGATTATTTTGCAGATGAGGTAGTTCACTTAACAGAGGTTCACAAAACCTTTTTGGCAGCTGCATCCGACACTTACCTAATACACATTATTATGACGACTGCTACGAAAGTCAGCAGCAGCAGGCTTGCTGCAGATGCGATGATAATAATGTTGTTTCCTAGGCCTTGCGGGTCCGCGTCTGAAATGAATGAATATTGAATACACTTCGCAGCTGGTCTAAATTTACAAGACAATCCCCTTTTCGGGAAGCTGATTCACAGTATGTACGATAGAGACATCACAATAGATTCGACATCGTCAAATATTTATATATTCAAATGCACAAAGATCAGCGGATGAAAATGCAACTCTGTATTACAATTGACTGTCGCGGGGTGTCTATAGACTTCCCAGCGACCGTCTGCGGCCTATATTTGTCAGTGTTTCGACAAGGAAAGATGTTACGAAGTGAATTATTCCCTATTAACTGACAGAAAAGATTTCGGGCGGCGAATCAATAATATGTGAGCAATTCTGCAATGGTCACATGAGAATCATTCAACCGTGACGGTGTCATATGACTTTCGAAGTACAGTAAACCTGTAGTAGGCGTACTGTTAGACATCTGTAAAGAAAATCGTGAGGGAGGGAGTTGGAATTGGATTTCAAGTCTACACGGTTGAAGTTTTAGGAGTCAGAGTAGAAGTTTAAGTAGGCTACTTATAAGTAGCCTATACTGTCTGGAGTCTGAGTTAAAGTTGTAGCAGATTTTATTGTTATCGATCATTGAAATACGTCACAATAATACATCACATCCCGTACCTGATTCCAAAAGTATGAAAACTATTTCCTTAAAATAGCAGCACTTCAGTACCAACCTGGTAACAGTGTCGTATCCAAGCCGTTTGTGGCATGATTTGCTGTAGTTACGCTTGTCTTTGTTGAGTCTACGTGTATGCTACTATTGTAATACACGGACGGAATAGATTTCTCTCCCACTATCGTAGAAGACACTAAAGGAAACTGGTGTAAGGACCACGTATATCAGTTAGGTCTATTCAGTCTTGATTTGTCATGAAATCTGTCGAAACCACCATCCTTGAAAGGGAATATATCCATGTATCCATGTATCCAAATATATGTAGGCTATCCAATATATCCATGTATCCATGTAATTTGGAAGAACTATACATGACATAAATGCATGATCACAGTCCGAGCCATTCTTTTAGCAAGTTTGGTTATGCGTTTTCTAATGACCTTCTAATTTATATCCATATCCATATATCCTAGCATGAAGCAGTTACCTCCCAGTCACAGGGGGAAGCTATTTCAAAACTATTGAGCTGTCGGACCTCTAAATGTTTAAATTTTCTAGGATATTGGATTCATACCAGTAATGGCGTACGCTAACTGTGACAATAAACCAGGGCCGGCCAACCCGTGGCGCGCAGGCCACATGTGACCCGCGAGAGGGTTTTGAGTGGCCCGCGAGGTAATTTTCGAAATTGGTAATGTTATCAAAAATGGATTGCACAGATTGTGAACTTGCGAGGCCAACCAAAAATTTGATTAGTCTGGAAGCAACACTTGAGATGTGATGACTAAAATACCAGTTACAACGCTGGCATTTCCATGAGCCAGTCACACTTTGGTAGATCTTCGTACACTACAATAAAGCAGAATAATTTGCGATAAATTTATCAAAAGTAAATATTTTCTACACGCTTCGCGCAACATGTTGTCACTCGATTTCTTGCTTTTAATATTGTTGCCTCTTTGATAAAATGAAAAAACGCCAATGTATCAGATTAAGTCTAACTATAATCTCGATTACGAGACAAAGTGTCGATCAACATATGCGACCTAGCGTTAGCGCTCGCAGAAAGACCGTCGACTATGAAAACTAGGCACAAAATTATTGACGCATGTTGGTCGAAGCTTTCGAAATTGATATCTCCAGGCGCTGAGTAGTCCAGTCCTTGAAAACTGAGCCCACGATATACTGCAGGCCAGCAATATAGTCAAGTGACAATAATATTGAGCTATGAACTTCGAAAAATTTTCGCGCTTCGCGCGGCTAGTAGCCCGCACAATATTTCGTCAATCGAATGTGGCCCTTTGGCTGAAAAGGTTGGCCAGCCCTGCAATAAACGGTTCCTACACACAAGCCGTAACTGGATTATTATTGCAGATTAGAAGAATATTGATTTCGGGCTTGCTTTCATTCCATTAACTGGTTAATATATCAAAATAATGATTTGTCGTACACTAATAAAGAAATGGATCACTTGGAGCGGTGTGGTCGCCTTTAAAAGAGATCGTGTTTCAAAAGAAACTTGTTCGAAACATGTTTAAAGCAATGCTTCATATACAAAAGCCTTTAAAAATACTATTGAGTGTTTTTTTGTAAAACCTTTCCAAAGACTTTTACCATGTTCGTGGCGTCAATTCGCACTGGAAGCAATGGCAGAATGTAATATGGAACCCACAAGCCGTCGGTACACCAGCGCTTTGGCCACGGGGGTTGTATCACTAAACGAATAATAACTGGGCCATCATTTTTGACAGGGATGTGACGTCGGGGAATTGTTTCGATCTTGTAACTACATGATTACAGATGACCGAACACTGGTTGCGTGTTTTTTCTTGTTGTTAGGACAAGAGGGAAAAGTCACTTGATCTCATCGTCACGTATTCATAGCACGGTCAATAATAATCGATGGCTACTTTCTAAATGACAAGATGCATCTTTGCAACTAACGCATAGCAGGTGATGACACTACAAATAGATGTAATTTTCGAAACTAGTTTCAGTTAACGTGATATACAGTTTGTATCGCCCAGTCTCCATAGCCATCCCATGACGCTCATGAAGGTGATGCAAAGCTATCATAAAATGACTTTCTAGTCTGCAAAATGTAAGTAAATGCCTGGAAAGAAATGTAAGTAAGTGCCTTGAAAACGTTCAATTACACATGAGGAAATGTGAATATGCAGAAAAAACAACCAGTAAAATACCGGTAATGTACGAAATGGGAGCCTGATGCAGTGAATCCCAGTCATTGATTCGCGAAGCTATTTCAGGTGGTTCTCGAAGTAGTTCTATATGCTACAGTTTTCTAATCAATTTATCAAACACATAATCCTATAAATTGAATTTCTCTTGCACCCGTATGCGTCGAAAGCCACATTCCCGTGTTCACAATAATTTATGAGCCAGATTTTCGTGAGAGTCATTTTGATTAGAGCACGAAATTGGAAAGTGTGTTATTCTGTATTCCGGATAGTTTGAATTTATCCTTTCCTCGAGAAGGATTTTCGAATATTAATACAGCAATCCAGCGCAGTTTATAGGTATTATTATTATTATAGATGGTAAAAAATGAAGTGGCGCATATCACCGATAAAGGTCAGATGCACCACGTGCAGAGTTAATGGTAAAGAATAATTAGTTATGGACAAATACATATATGAAAAGGTTGAATAAGTTTATAGGTATTATTATTATTATAGATGGTAAAAAATGATGTGGCGCATATCACCGATAAAGGTCAGATGCACCACGTGCAGAGTTAATGGTAAAGAATAATTAATTATGGACAAATACATATATGAAAAGGTTGAATAAGTTTATAGGTATAATCAGCAACTGATGGCGCGAAGCTACTCAAAACCATTTGTGTACCACGCAAAAGACGAATTAGTTATTAAATACGGACTTTTTCGTTATAATCTGTTACGTGTTTTAATTCTTCTCAGCTCGTATTCCCGAATCGTCGCACAATTTCATTTGTGTGCGTCTAGTTTCCCTTGATAATCAAAAGATGCATCATAGTGTCCTATATGGTGTGGACACAAGCAAATATCACGGTACAGTGAAATTGATCTACGTCACACTTTCAATTTGGTCAAAGGCAATTTGACGGTCAATTTTGACCTGCTTTCCGAACGTTAAATTTGAGAAAACTGGTATCGGTCGAAAGCTAACGCGGTACCGATTGCGAATACATAAATTTTATTCTGCGCGTGACCCTGGAACCTACCAAAATTTCCCTCTAATGTTGCATTGAAACGGAGTTTGGTATTTTGACGAAACCATGGCGTCTATGGGAGCAGGTGAAGAACAGCGCAAACCGCAGGCGTACTGGCCCTTGTTGCGCAACCGATTGAGCATTCACACTCTCACTCTTGTGAGTACTTGCTCTTGAGTTGCTCATACGGCATTTTTTGCATCACAATACCAGATTCTGTTATAATGCAACATTCGAAGCTGATTTTGGGGGGTTCAAGAACCACGAGCAGCACAGAATTTATATCTTCGCAATCAGTACCGCGTTAGCTTCCGATTGATAACAGTTTTGTCAAATTTAATGCTCGGCAAGTCGGTCAAAATTTACCGTCAAATTGCCCTTGACCAAATTGAAAGTGTGACGTAGACCAATTTCACTGCTCTGTGATATTTGCTTGTGTCCACACCATATAGGACTCAATGGACGCATTGTACGTTGAATTAAATTCCTTCGTTAGGTCGTATTTCATTGTGAGTGGCACAATGAAATGTACATGGTTGTGGATTGTCGAAGACTACATGCATATTTGAATCGAAATCAGCGCACTTTGATACTGGCCATATCTTTCAACAACAGTGCTATCATATTGTAGCATATTTATGTTGATGCCAGAGAAATTTAATCGGCCTATTTTGGTTATACCGGGTATTTCCTTTATCGTCGTCGTTGTTGTTATTGTCGTCGTTGGCGCAGTAGTGGTTGTGGTGGTAGTTGTAGTAGTTTCCCTTCGACCTTTTGAATAAATGATGCTTGCCGTAACCATTGATAATAATAATAATCTAACTGACGCAGTCTTGTCAGTTTGCTAACTATACCTCAATCTTTGTATTAAGTTCAAATTTTTAAGCTGCATTGGTTTGACATTGCGGGTGCCGATATAATGATGGTTGACAGGGCCGAACACAATTTTATATAACAGAGTTTCCCACACTCTTTTTAGCTGGCGCCTCTCTGAACAACGAACTAAGTATCAGCGGTACCCTACCCGCTGTGGGTCGATCACTTCGCAGAAATGTCAATTCTGCTAACATGAGTAGCTTTGTACCATGTTTCGATGGCTGCAATCGCAACGCTTTTGCAATGACAAAAAGTACCGAAACTCCTAATTTTCGTTGTTATTAAAACTTTTATTGGCAAGGGACGTATATTTTTAGTTCTCAACCAGATTAGCTCTCAACATTCGACGCTCATAAATATAAATATTACTCGATTCGGAATATACTACTCAAATGGTGGTGCGCACGAGTATATACCCTACAGCAGTGGTTTTCAACCGCCGATTCGTGTCAAATTTTCA
>ATSW01106364.1:0-23612 GCA_000444245.1 Botryllus schlosseri | reverse complement strand
CGTCTATGCGTAATTCAATCATCGTGTGTTGGCGCTTGGCGGCCGTCAGCAAGCAATTTGAATTTACAAATTGGCTGCAAAATGGTTGAGAGATTCTAACTAACTTGACACTTTTCTTCGCGCCTCGCAAGATTCCGATTTGAATGTAGAAAAATCCATCCACGAAGGAGACTGATGATTTTGCTCACAAATGACGATCAGAAAAGTGGTCACAATAGTCTTTTCTCCCAGAGAAAGGCGCTGCATCGTTAATGAGATTTGGCGTTCGGCTTACATAAATTAGATACTATAACGGAGTATATCTTGGCAATTACGATTAACACATGAAGTAAAGTCCATAGATTATCTCGGAACGTTCTACTGGAAATGACAACGCGACAGGACATGTTCTGTTATGTACATTACGAAATATGTGTATGGGGTGAAATATTGATAGGTAGGTATATAGTGTATATAAATGTGAGTGTGGTACAACGTAAAGAAATAGATATTCTGTAGACATAACATTCAACGAATTTACAAGTCTTGGAGACGGAACAAACAAGAAAACTGTCCGTGTGAGATTGATATGCGCGTGCACGACCCATAATCCATGGTACGTATGAGTCGTGCACTGGAGTGTGGACACTGGTACGTCGAAGGAAAGGGAGATATATGAATCGAATAATACAAGTAACCTTCTGGGGTCAGATTACACAAGTTTCACATTACATGGTCATTGGTCACCTTTACGTGATGTGGAAGGTATTTCACAAGAAAGTGGTAATGGCACAGAAACCACAAAGGCTGTCAGTCAGCGATGCGAAGTCATCGAGTAGCTTATGTAACCTGGATATTTGGCGTTCAGCTGATCCATTGCAACTTCTGCTGGCGTGTGCGATATATATGTAATAGAAATGTGGCCGTGAGTAGCAAAAAGCTTGAACCGTGAACACCCCTGCTCTATGTCAACTCCCTCGTCAACACCAGTCAAGCGGAACGCTATTCTCTCCATAGTTTTTCTTGAAGAAGATCACTCTCTCGACAACGAGCGATAGGGAGACCTCTTTCGGTTTGGGGTGGCGGCCTATTTATTTCTTTTTGGCAATAGTGATTTTCTCACAGGAAAATCGTCGGTGTCTCACAGGGAACGAGATTGTCTCACAGCAGAATAGTCAGTGTCTCACAAGTAACGAGATTTTCTCACACCAAAATCGCCCGTGCTCACAGAGGAATCTTGAATGCTCCCCTGATATATCAGGCAAAGTGTACCGAGATTCCAATCGGGTGACGGAGCACAGCTGATAACGGATTTGAGTCGAAGCTTCGATGAAGTATTGATGATGCTCGAGGATATCGCTAACATGCCAAATTCGCACGACTATGAAGAAACAGACGTTGACAAAGTATTTGATCTATCATCTATGTTTAAAATAATACTGGAGCTATGTGGACTCAATGAAAACCCAAAACAATTTGTGGCACCTCCTTATATCGTACGTGTCGTGTTTTTGTACGGCCGTTCTGATTCTAGACTTGTGTTTTCTTCAGGCCGAAAAAGCTTTAACGATCTGATTCAATGTCCGCAGTTTTTCCTCGACTGTGTATATATTCATGAGCCTCCAGATGATAATAATATTGTGGGTACCATATTTTCGAGCATATGCGATCTTGACATTGGTGGTACGTCACACGTATATGAAGTCGGTACCGACCGCAATATGGCTTGTCTTTTTAATGTATTTGCAAAACTACTAGCCCATCCTTTGCAAAGGCCGAAACAGAAAGAAAAGATGATCGAATATGAGTTGAAACTAGACTCAATACGCTTCGATTAGCAAGTCGAAAGTTCACAAAGTTTATAGTAAACTTGAAATTTCAATAGGAAGAGCTTATTGGAGGTACAGAACTTCAATATACAATTGAATAGTATAATGATGTTGAAATGAACCCGAATACTTCTGGCTGACACTCGTCAGGGGTAATCGTCAGCAATGTTCTTTCCAATTCTCTTCCAATTCCTGAAAGAAATTGCTGAAAATATTCGGGTTCATTTCAATATGATGATACTATGCAAAGTTCATTTTGTTGTTGATATTCTGACATATTGAAATACGTGTAAATTTCCCGACAAGATAGCGTAATGGTTAAGCGTCCGGCTTCTTGATCGGAAGGTCGTGGGTTCGATCCCCGGCCGGGTCAGACCAAAGACCTGATTAGTAACACTGGTATCCATGACTTCCCTGCTTGGCGCTCATGCATTACTGGGATAACATGGAGGGGTGGTGCAAGACTTCGAAAGCCATACAAGGCTATATCTGCACCTTCCTTGTTCAGCCCTTCAGCGGCTCAGCCGATTTTTTATTCAGACAGGGGGCCCCAACCTGAAGGCCATGGAAAATCTTCAAAAAGTCAGCATGTTTCAGTCTAATCCACTACATGACACAAGAAATGTATTCAAATTTAATAGAAATACCAGTTAGGCCTTCAGCAATATACTAGCCAGGGCTGTAACCAAGGTCACGAGTCAATTTGACTTTTATATTACTTGAGTCAACGAAAAATACTAGCAACCCTGATACTAGCCTATTCCTTTTTTGAGTCCAACGCCAAACCAGCAATTAAGGCATTGTCTTAGCAAAATCAAGCTCAACCATCATACTAACTGAATATGTAATAATACTATCATGTGTATTGTGTGTTATATCATTTTTATTGTATAAACGAGTTTTTAATTAAAATAATGTTTCAAATGGTTGAAAGAACGTGTAACATTGTTTTTCCTAAATTTTCCTATGAAAATGGTTGGGAACCCCTTGTCTTGAATTACGATATGGTTATGTCATCACACTCATCAGCGTCTGAATCTCTAAACTGCTTTCAAAGGCATATCGTTTTGTGATTTTTCATATCACCGGTAACACGTTATGTTTTAGAATTTTTGCTCGAATTTCATTTACAGTGTATCCCATCGGTATATTTTTCAAGTGTTGTGTTAATCTAGGGTTACCATATTTTTGTGAATCAGATTCCGGACACTCTGTAGCGCCCACTAGCGGATTTAAAATGAGGTATTAGACATTGTCTGTCAATATGACGTCACACTAGCAAAGCATTGTCAAACGACTGTATACAGGAAGGGAGTGGAACATAGGTCATGAATTGGACCCTCTGTAATGTGAACTCTGCTGATTGCTACTTGCTATGGTGTGCAATAGATTTCTCCACTTGCCGGATGAAATCGTCTGGCGGGCCGTGTTNGGCCTGTCGGGATTGTGTTTGACAGTCCCTGCTATAGCCTACTGTTAGGTCGGTGCGGCTATCTGATTGTNTGTTTTTATTTTANTCAGGTCCGANACAACATTTTTTCCGCCCCCTTCCGCCCAAAAAAAGAGCACTGATCTCTAACCCANCATAGGGTAATCGATGTAACTTCTTGGGCAATTACTATATGCATTTGGCTGCGAAATTTTATGAAGGAATTCTTCAATAATATTGATTTTTTCATTGGGNTANTATAAAATGCACCAGCAGGTTGCTCCTCCGGTGATTTCCAACCTTTAATNGTCGCGACCTCATTTCAAACTTNAAAATGTTCCATGGCCCAGCTGAAAACTTGATAAGCTGGTTACTAAAAAAATTCAGCTTGCCCAAACTTACTCCCGGCCTAGGACGGTGATTACGTCCAACATCATCGCGATCCCCAGATAAAGGTAAACGAGCCCAAGAATTTGGAACCACTGTCTGTGACTAAATCATCCAATCGGCCCTAACCAACTCTAGTACTATACCGTTAGCTTATAATTGCGATTACCATTGGACTTATTTNAGTAAATTATGGTAATTTATATTAATTTTGATTGCATTTGTTTGGCGAATGTGATGCCAGGTGCCCGTANTAATACCAATAAACGTTGCATTACCTCGCGCGCNGCGCGAANAAGAATTTCGNATATCATAAATCTGCTTNAAAAAAATATTGTTTATGTTGACTTACGAAAAACTTTTGAGCNTACTTCAACCCTTCAAAATTCCGGACATTTGGGCATATTTTAGGAATTCCTCCCGGACGCAGATTTTTCAGTGAAATTCCGGACATGTCCGGGAAATTCCGGACGTATGGCAACCCTATGTTAATCCCAATATCATTGAGATTTTGTACTATAAAACTATTCGATGCGCTTGGAAAAATTTATGAGGTCAAAGAATCTTTGTCCATACCGGCTGAATAACAAGAGCGTACTGTCTTAGATGCCGTCCACACCTGATTCTCTCAATTACCCCACTGAATAGATGTGGACTGCACCTTCATTTTATACCTACCACTGTCGCTGTAGGGCTGTGTAGTCTTATTTTAAAAATTGTGTTGAGCTGATTATACAGTTGTCAATATGTAATTAATGCAAAATGTATTATGTTACTTTGGATTTTGCCTGTATCTTGTAATAATGGAATCTTTACTTTTTTCTACATAGTTCATCGGTAAAAATTACGTCTTACATTGCATAGTTGATATTGTTCTCTGCAGAAATATATGCAGACGTAATTGACCTGAGGATATGACCAGGGATTTATGACAAGACTATGGCAACTGGAAAAAAGTAAGTTAACATACATCAGAATTTTCCCTACTGTAGTGACTGGATTGTGAGGCAAGTATTAAACTTTAAGTCGAGTCGAGTAATCCAGTATCACTCATTATGACATTACTGCAGTATGAGTGGTGTGGGAAGTTCAAACATGTAGGCTACGCTACCTTTTATGCAACCACAAAGAATATACCCGTAAACCGGGGTAACTTTGGAAAATTTTCAACAATTCCGCTTTGTATCTTAGAAATGCTAGGGTGTAGGGGAGGCAAGTTTTGTGTTTTTTAGGGGTCATGGAGCAAAGATTAGAATTGCCTAATCCAAAATCTTCCTGGTCATAAATAAATACCTTATTTTTGTAAATTATCCGTGTCCAAAGTTACCCCTGCATGTAGGGTAACTTTCGACAATGTACTTTTTCGTATGCACTCTATTGTTTATGAAACCTCGTAAATGAGGCTTTTCTGGTAAGAGTTGATGAGAGCAGTGGCTAAAACTGAAACAAAATAGTATATGTCTGCCCTATTGCATGATTTTTACCCAATCCCCCCCACCAAAAAAAATTAGGTAGTTTATGAAGGCTAATGCCCCCTTATTCATCCCTTATCTCAATTTTCCCTCATACCTTCACCAATTGGGACTTATAAACTACGTTATGGTGATAAGGGGTATCCCACTGGCAGTGTCAGCAATCAATGGCAAACATTCAGCATGTTACCGTGATTTATTGCCGATTTCAAATCTATTACAGTTCTTTAAAAGATACACTTTCCCTCTCCTATGTCCTCTGATGGATAGGCCTATATTTGTAGTTATTTACGATATCCCATATTCAGCAGGCGCATCTTTAGGAGTACCGTATGTGTAAGTCTTTGAAGTATCTTACACTCGATTACAATCTCTCAGCTCATTGCCAACCCATTTTTTCATATTTTGGCAAACTCTGAATTTGTCAACCTTCTCATTCCATTTTAAGAAGCCATCAGGCCGGTCATAAGGAATTTAGTTGACGATACACTTTGACACAGATGAAGCAGCCACTTTCCAGAGCTCGAAATATCACATTTTTCACTGTCCAAAGTTACCCCGTTCTAATAAAATTTGACGGGGTAACTTTGGACATCACATTTTCTTGTATTGATCTAAGGGTGAGCCCAACAAGATTTATTCCATAGATTAAGTCTACTTACAGGTATCTGCTGCCAAGTTTTGAACCTATAAATCACATGCCATCTATGGTTGTAAGAAGTTTAATGGCCATCAATTTTGATAAAATTGTAATTGACCCCCCCCCCATTAATTTATCAATGTTGGGTCACGTTTATCTGGTAGTGAAATGAATCCACCTTTTATCGAGCCTACTTGTGGTACTGTTGCCTCATGAAAAAGAATTGGACGTCCAGCGGCAACCCTTTCCCATCAATAACCATTTAAATCTTTTACTGCTTAGTGTCCAAAGTTACCCTTAAGTCCGAAGTTACCCCGGTTTACGGGTAATGCCTGTTCTATATCGCACTAAAGCAGGGCTGTAACCAAGTCACAAGGTTCCTAGTCGCAAGTCAATCTCACTTTTATAGTTTAGACTCGAGTCAAGTCGAGTCGTTTTTAATTCGGGTCAAAGTCGATGAGTAGATGGCCGAGTCCGAGTCCAAGTGATTGTGTTCGCTGTTCAGTTTTGAGTTCGATCCGGTTCAACCCACTGTTTTCAACTGCGCTCGAGTGATATAGAATGGCTCGCATTCATAATATCGTAATTCTCCTCAGTCCTAACAGTTTCTGGTCCTATTTTCCAAATATCAGTACTGATAGACGTTATACCAATCATGTGGTGACTTTACTGTTCTTCGAAGTTACAATGAAATGTCTGTCTTGGCCGTCCTAGTTTCGAGTCGTATGACTTGGTTCGAGTCTCGCACAATGACTCCTGTACAAGTCGAGTCAATACACAAATTGTCTCGAGTCGAGCCATTTTACGCATTTGAAAAAATCACTTCACAGATGTACGATATCATTTTACTAGCATATATAGCTTTATACTACGTGTGGCGTTTGATTCATTAAGACCAATCTTGGTTTGCAGCCTTCTACTGTGGAAAATATTATCGAAACTATAATCCTTGTTGATGAATTAACTCTAAGTGGCATGGAGTGTATCATTTGAGTACTAGAAAAAACCATCTCTCTACTCTATTCAGATTTCAGCACTCAAACCATTGTGCTCAGCTATAATGGTGACCAGCTGGCATCAAGTCAGTATGAAACTATTCTTTCAGGTACGGACTTATTATCCCGAATTCCAAGAAGAAAATACTTGCCAGAAAGAACGTCGTCACTTCTCGGCCGTCTGTGTTCAGTAACGATTCTTCAAGCGATGAAGACGCGCACAAAGAAGTGAACGCGCAAATACATCAGGAAGCTTTGAAAAAGAAAGTACAGAAGCAGGTGAGGTAGGGATGGCAATAAATGACAAGCAACTGCAAGCTGCAAAAGCAGTAGGTACTGTATTGCAATTGGATCTGGTCAAAAAAGTCAGCCCTCAATCTTACATGTCAACCTCGACTGTAGAAGCATTGCTATATAAATCCTTGGGTTGTCTGAAAATACGATGCACAACAAATTTGGTTCATTTCCAACCAGTAGAAGTGAAGTTATTCGAGCACAAGATTTTGGATTTGAAAAAAATCGTATTTACGGTGGCAAATTCTTGAATTATTTATTATAGATCTACCCACCGTAAATACTATCGTTCGAAATCCTGAATTTTGGAACTTCAATAAATTCGTTTCTACTGGTTTGAATTGACCCAAATTTGTTGTGAAACGTGTTTCAACAAATTCATGGGGTATCTAGTGAAATTAACAAGAAATATTTATTTTTATTACATTACGGTATTACAAAACTTTTTTCTTATCTAGCAATGCTTGTATAGCTTGGAATTGAGCCTAAATTGGTGTGCAACGTTTTTCAGGCAACCTAACAATTTCATCAGTTGATGAGACCTGGCCAGTGAAATTTGAAAGAAAGGTTATTTTTGAACAGCAGTTGTGGTTGATGCCTCGAGTCCGCTAAAAATATTCGCTTGTAGGCTATGCTGTATAAAAGTGCTCGTAAAGGATCTTTGATTTAGTAACAAACTTCGCAGGCCATGGGCAAAGTATATTGCGTATCTTCATGTGTGTGCCTGGTGATTTGTCTTGGAAAATTTTTTCGAAGATTTGAATATTTTTTAAAGGGGGTGCCGAATTGTTTTATCAACTACGTACAATATTCAATCACGGTACCGATCAGACATAGTTTCATCCGGTATTCCATTATTTGCAATTCTAATCATGCTGTAGTGTGTGCGACGTAGGCCTATTGTGATTTGAACCATTCGCACCACCTACCACCACAATGCCTGCGGGATTTGCAGTTATTGTGAATTGGGATTTCGTTTTCAAGGTCGCCGCATTGAATTTCAGACAAAGATTGAGATACAAAAAGCCTTGGAGCAGGACGCGACCGTGTACGAATACGATAGCATTTACGATGACATGAAGGACAAATCGAAGAAGAGAATCCCAGCCGGTATGGCCAAAGCAGACAAGCAAAGAAAGGTTGGCTGTTTTCAGTGCTTTCACGCGCAAGTAGTAGGCCTATATACTGTTTTGCTGATTGTAATTAGCTTCCATACTTTGAACATTTTGTAAAAATCACATATCCCTAACTGGTAAGGTCCTGGCAGATTGCAAAATGCGCTTGGAGTTATATTCAGAGGTGGCAGGTGACTTGGTGTTTCTATTTTTTTTAAAAATTTTACTGTCAGGGTCAGTACATTTCAGGTGCACCATGCCATATTCCCACCTTCTCGAAACGTCATGAAAAGTGGCATGCTTATAGAGCTTTGTTTTCTGATTTCAGAAATCCAACTTTCATCAAAAAAGGTCGACTAGAACCGAAGGTATGACCGTCCAAAAATCGATATTTTTGTGATCGCTGAAGCGGAAAAAATGGCAGAAATATATACATGTAACTTAAATTTGCCATAATTCGATCAAATTAAGGCTGTTGAGGGCGAAACTTTCACACTCGGTCATTTACAGCACACTTAATGCATTTTCACCTTCTTTGACACCTGGGGCCGCCTAGTTTGACCTTTGAACCCGTGCTTTTACTTATAACTTTTGAAGGCACTCATGCATGACGTCAGTTTTAATTGCAGATATCTCATGGCTAACAGGTGGTATCATCAAGTGTAAGGTATCATTGGAAAGCTCTTGGAAAGCACTTTCAAAATCAACAATAAAATTAGTGGATATATCATCGTCACATTAGAAATATTTTTTGTAAACAAGTGTTGAAAAAATTGTTGAATTTCGAAATATCCAATATCCAGTAATTTTATTGTTGAATTTGATAGTCCTTGTCAAGAGCTTTCCAATGACACCTTGCACTTGATGACACCACCTCTTAGCCAAAATATATTTGCAATTAAAAATGACATCACGCTTAAGCGATTTTTCAAGACATGAACAGAATCACGGGGTTAAAGGTCAGACTATGCAACCCCAGGCGTCAAAGAAGGGGACAAAGTATCAAGTAGGATGTAAATGAACAAGTGTGAAAGTGTCACCACCAACGACCCTAATTTGACCAAAATATAGCAAATTTAAA
This sequence comes from Botryllus schlosseri, assembly GCA_000444245.1. NCBI lineage: Eukaryota > Metazoa > Chordata > Ascidiacea > Stolidobranchia > Styelidae > Botryllus > Botryllus schlosseri. The sequence goes on along the minus strand of ATSW01106364.1, from coordinate 14,391 downwards.
TTGCATGTGTAAATTTCTGACGTTTTTTATGTTTGAGCGAGCACAAAAACAGCAATTTTTGAACGTCCACATCTTCGGCTGTACTTGACTGATTTTTATAAAATTTGTTTTTCTGAAATCAGAAAGAAAAGTTTTCCAGGCTTACCAATTTTCATGAAAATCTGAGATTGTGGGGGCACATTTTAGATTTTCCTGGAGCACCCGACATGATCTTACCCGTCAACCCCATATAGACCATTGTTAAGTTGCCTAAAACAACGATGTTAAACAATTTTTGCTCAATACCTAATCGGAAGAAGTGAAGTTATTGCAGTTGGAAGTTTTGAATTTGCAAAAATAGCATTGACGGTGGGAAAACCCAGAATTATATATGGAAAACCTAAATAACTTTGCTGCTACGGGTTGGAATTGCGTCAAATTTGTTTTGCACCGTTTTCGTAGACAACTCCACAATTCATGAGGTTTACATTAAATTTTGTAAAAAAAAAAATTCAGTTTTTTTTGTAGTAAATAAGACATCCTGCGACATCTTCTACTGGTAGGAATTGTGAGGAATTAACCCCGGTTTGACCACCTCTTATGTTTTACAGCCGAAATACATCGCCAGCCTCATGAAGGCCGCCGAGAAGCGCGCTAGCGAAAGGGAGAGAATAGAAGAGAGAAAGATCCAACGAGAAAGAGAGAAGGAAGGCGGCGAGTTCGACGACAAGGAGGAATTTGTGACTTCGGCGTACCGACAGAAAATGTTGGAGAGACAGAAGGAGATAGCAGAGGAAAAAAGAATGGATGCGATCGAAGGTTTGTGTTTTAGTTGTGCCCTGTAGCATTGGAGGCACTGCGGTTCTGGTATTACCTGCAATGATTTGAGTCTGGTTATGAGTCGATTGTTACTGATTGCTGAAATTATACCTAATTTTGTTAGCCCTACTGTGTGAACATAACTTGATCATATATATGCTTCCCACCTTGGGAACCTTGAAACCTCAGTCGGCAGTTACCAGCTTACCACAATCGGATTTGGACTACCGTAGATAATTCTAGTGTGTAATTGTCATTTATTACAGAGGCTCTCGACGTCAGGAAGCAGAAAGATCTGACTGGTTTCTATAGAAATTTCCTCAACAGGGAATTATGTGAAGACGAAAATAAGGAGTAAGTGCAATTATCGTAGCAAGATTTTGCAACTTTTTTTACAACTTCGGGCAACTTCCTAAATACTCATAATTTATGTTGTTTTAAGCCGTTTGTAAGAATATTATATTGCAGAATTTTGCAACTTTTTATTTTTCATTTAACTTTTTGTGCAAAATGGAATGAAATGTATAACATGTTATAATACTCCTAGTATGGCTCTATTCTCTTTGATTTGCTAAACAAAGCTATGTGACGCCACGGATAAGTTGTTATATATGACGCAATGGCTTGCATGTTAGATGTTCAACAACCCCACTCGAGCACGACACCGCCCGTACTAATCGCTCGATTAATTCTCTGTTATTTAAATTTGACGTAGTTTCCCATTTCACCGATTAAATTAGATGCAAACTTCTCGATCTACATGCAACAAAACCTTGCCCTATTAATTATTATTTTATATATCTGATCTGTGGCTATCTAGCGCAGAATTCGAGTATTTTGGGTTTGTTCAAAGTTAGTTATTACAACAATATTGATACCTGGTAAAGCAGAACTATGGTACTGCGCTATATCAAAACTATTCACACTGATTTAAGTCCGTACCGACCAACATTACTAGCACTGGTGCAAATTTGCATTCAAGTATGATCTGTACAATGGAATTGGACTATGTATATTTTTCAGCGATGCGGTCGACAAGACGGAAAAGGAGAATTCCGATGAAATCCCCCTCACGGAAAACGATGACGATCGAGATACGGATATGTCCTTTTCATCAGACGAGGAATCGGCGGAAGCGGCCGAAGTTGATTCCGATCGCAGGGAAAGCAAACCAATCTCCCGTCACAGGTGGGCAAATTAGTCATTTTTGGTACTCAAGGATGTACTCTAGGCCTAGTCTTGATTAAAGAACTGAAAAGTTGGAATTACATGTAGAGGAGTAGTCTTAGAACAATCGGTTCCTGCCGGTCTGCTAAATATATCGCAATTTCATATATCAATTCCCGAATGCAAAAATTTGGAACGCTGGTTCATTCATTAGAGAAAAAAATGTCAAATCTTGAATTGATTCATGAGTTTGGAATGTCTTTTCCGCGTTGTGTTGTAACAGAGAACTCATTGTCTACTTTGGGCGTACGCCGTGCATTGCGATGGAGCTAGTGTTGCACAAACCTGTTTAAAAGTAGTATGCTCAGGGGTGTATTCAGGGGGAGGGTAATCGTTGTCCAATATCATGTTACATTGCCGCCGAAGATCCCGCTCTGGCCGTTGTGTGTTCAAACAAACACGCGACCTAGGCTTGTATCATTAGAGATAGCAGATCGCTGCAGTATCAAAACAGATGGTACTAATCAATTGTCAGATATGGAATCTATCATGTGTTGATCCAATTTGAGATGATTTAGTTCGGGTTTTGTGTAGGTTTCCAGATTTTCGGTCTTTTCGTGTGTCAGGCCTCTGGCGCATCTGCTGATTGTCCTGTTTGAATGCGCTTGGCCAGTCGTAAAATACATACAAGGCTAGGAAAATTAGGCCGCTCCGTGATAGTGCTACATCAATGTAATGCTGTAATGACGAGAAGTTATAGTCTTGGCCTGGAAAACTCGCAATTGTCACTTTTGCACTGCAAACGCATTTAGGAATTCATTTTGATTGCGAGCCTAAGCCTGCGCCGGGCCACTGTTGTTCACGTGATGCAATCGCACAAGCTCGAGCGTTAATTGATCTTTACCATCTCCACACACAAAAAATACTACGCCATCTTGCCAGACAGTAGATATTATATTGATTTAAAACAAAATTAATCCAGATCATGTGCAAAAACAGGCTGAACAATTGATACAAAAAGCAACAGACTATACTTCATTTGCGTATCTTCACTGTTCTCGGGTGTTCGTATTTGAGCGCAAAATGGAGAGATCTCTGCTGTGCTGTAATTTCACTTTCGTGATAACATCCTCGCTTTGGTAATTAAGGTCATGATACCAAGCTGTCTCTCTTTCTGCTCATATCTTAGCTTAAGGGTTTGTTGTAGTTAGTTGTACTTAGTTTCGTGTATGCGAATGAAGAAGTCACGAACACGAGTAAGATTATCTGACCGTTGCAATATCTGCATTTGTATACTGAGTATACTATCCGTTTAGGACAAGTTATCTGTGAAAGCTACGGATATTTTGAACAAACTTCGTGAAATTCCAGCAGTGCAACTAAGCGGTACAATAAATAATGCAGCCTATAGTAAACATCGATGTCGCATTTCTCCAAAACGACTGTCAACAATTACAATCAAGTTAGAATTGGTCTTTAAGATGACTTGGCGAGTTTTTCTCCTAGCAGAAACTTGGATGCTTGAAAGCTTTTTAAAAGGCAGCGTTAATTGAATTTACCAATATCATATTTGAATTATATTTCCTCAGTCCTAACAGTTTCTGGTCCTATTTTCCAAGTAGCAGGACTGATAGACGAAATGCCAATAATGTGGTGACTTTATTATTTTCCAAAGTCACGATGAAATACTAATCTTGGCCGTCCCAGTCTCGAATCGTATGACTTGGTTCGAGTCATGCAGAATGACTCGAGTACAACAGGTTGTTACGCATGACACCAAAAAATCGTGACTCGAGTCGGAATCATACAATCCTGTTGACCAATCTGAAAATGTGGAGGTATTTCATTGCTAACCAGTAACCACCTCTGTTTTAGCGGCAGGCGTTCCAGGGAAAAATCTCGCGATCAAAACGAACAAATACACGAAAGTCACAGTCGCAGGGGCGATTCTCGAGATTCGCCCAAGCGGGATTCTCGCAGAACGCACCGACGCCACTCTCGGGAAGATTCGCGCAAGACGAATCACGGATATTCGAGGGACAATTCTCGCGGGAGGCACCGCGAACATTCCCGGGATCGTTCTGACAGAACGCATCGCAAACGCTCGCGGGATCGATCAACAGAACGTAGACATGGAAATAGAACAGACGACCGGCCGAAAAGGCGGCATTCGTCTGATAGAAACGATGGAAAACGTTACAAAAAAGACAGGCGGCGTAGGTCTCTGTCTCGTAGTTCTTCTCGTGACCGTGATCCAAACACTGCCCCAGATAAGATAGTCGAAATTGATGCGAATGCAGTGCCGACGGAAGCTATCAAAGATGACACCGGTAAAGCCGATGTTGGTCCGGCTGAGGAGCCGATGCCGGCCAGTTCGTTTGCAAAAAGGACAGACGCAGATAAGGCTCTGTCTGCCCGCGAGCGTTTTCTGGCGCGGAAAGCAGCGCAAAGTGCGAAGCCTGTCGTTGAGGATTCGGATTGATTTTGTGGATTATGGTCGTTTTTGCAGATATCCTTGTTAAAAATACTTCTCATGACTTTGTTGGCTAGATTTATTTTACATATATGTGATTTGCAGACAGAGATGTCGGTTGCAAGCACAATAAGGCTTTGACAATGGGCATAGTGAATGAACTATTGAGCATGTTACACTAGAAAATTCGACATTTGAGCATCTGGGTTAAAGTAGGGGATGAGTTGAGTTCAGATCAGGGTTAATTATTGGAAGACAACCTGATAAACTGCAGTTGCTCAGTGACTCGCCTGCTCAAATCCCGGGCATCCGATCTACGTGCAGTAAGTTAATTGTTATTCCGTAGTAAATGTAGCAAGCAAATAGTCTTGAGCAATGTGTAGTTGTGACTGTATACCTGACTGCGTCAATCTTAATTCAAGTTATCCCTTGGGCCGTATTTGTCATCAACTTTTTGGCAGGCAGGTATGGATTAGCTGGCTCCTCGAGTTCTGCCATGTTGTTGGAGGAGTCTCATAATCTTGAAGAATTAAAATGATCATAGCAATTTACAACGTAGTTAAGCTGTAAATTACTATGACAGAAGTTACATCTGTTGAGAAATACTAACGCGGCTATTCATCTCAGTCTGTGACTACAGTATAGTTCATTACCCTATTCATGTGGTGGAGACGATTTTAAAATATACGTGAAAATCTTTCTGGTAGTTCCAACAAGTAGGCCTAGGATGATACCCGGTGTCGGTGACTTCGTCTATGTTGGTCAACTGCCGGCGACAATAACAAATATTGAAATCTGAAATGAACGCAGAAAAAACAATAACACCATAAATACGTGTTCGAAAGATCACGACAGTTTCCATAATTTATTCAGTAGTTTTAATGCACTGTCTATATCACCCTCTGACTTATCCGTGTATATCTTTAATTAGGGCTCGCAAACTTTGGATGCAGAAAGGAGGACACTCTCTAGAAAAAACTGGGTTGCCGATTTAATAACTTTTAGGGGATATTATGTCGTGTTGACTAAAAAAAGGTTTTTTTTTCGACTCGACTCACGTATGACCTACTTTACAACTACACGGCTGCGGTGTTGACTAATAAAAATGTCATTTTTCCAGTCCTACGCCAAATGATCCGCCCGAACATCCGCATCGAAGATGTCACGTCGTTTATGGCGTTTTTTAGTTGTGCCTGCGTCCATTAGCCTGGCTCTCAAATAGATAAAGCGATAAAGAAGGATACATTCCTAAAAAATAGGACATTTTTGATTATCCGTAATAGGAGGACGAATCCTCTTAAAGGAGAATATGTCGTAATCCTACTTTAATATGCTTGAGCTACCCAAATTCAAATATAGGTGACGCGGATCGGAAACCGAAGTTCGAATAAATGTACCGGTTTATCCGGAAAATTTAGAATGGACGAATAACATAAATGGCCCGTTGGGTTCGCTCACCAACACAACAAACTATAGTCCACGGACTGCATCATGTTATGTTGTTCGATTGCTTTGTATGGGTTGCCTTAGTTATGTACCATTAGATAGAATATATGTTACCGATTCAGATAAATAGCTAATGACTTTGAATAACTGACCGAGATTAGTGGAAATATTACATGTTCCCTTCCAGACCAAGGTGGGTCGTGGGTGAGCCCCGAGGCGACGAGGCGTGAGAGTGTTTGATTGAAAGAAAGACTATAACTATATATAGAGAGAGAGAGAAAAATAATATTTATTCGTATACATTACATATCAGCATTACACTACAAAAATGTAACAGTGAAATGCGACATGCAAGGTAGGCTCGATATGACGGAGTCTTCAGAGCCGAGCCACCTAGGACAGGAGCAATTTTCACAGTTGATGAATAATGAATAAAACATAAATTTAACTAACGAACGAAAGGAAAAATAAGACACAGTATCATGGACCAATTCGAAATACAATGCAAATACAATTTAGCGGTAGTTAGAGATAAGAGAATGAAAACATTGTTTTTTAAAAGCACAAGAGTCTAAATTGCGGAGATTAGGTGGCAGCTTATTCCAAACATTGACACCAATAAAACTGATTGAATTTTGTACCAGACTGGTAGAGTGGTGTTGCATAGACAGAGACAAGTTATAAGAAAATCTGGTATCTATGATGTTGGTTGGTATCTGAAGGTATCTTGAACAGATTATCAAAATATAGTGGCAGTTCTCCGGACTTCTCCCTGATGATAGCTATGCATAAATTTCATTACCTCAAACGGTTCATTCACCTACCGGTTCATCTGTCTCGACTGATTTGTACCATTTGTTTTTATCGCTATCTTTCGTATTTTAACATGAAGGAGTTATTCATAATTTGAACTAATCTGAACTTGAATAATGAATGATGAATTATGCGGATAATATTCAATTTAGTGTACCGAAGATTGGGTAACTCGATATCGAACAACTGTCTCGACGTGAACTTGGAATTAGTGGTGTCTAATTACTGTACATCACATAATACTCTTCTAGAATTTTGTTTTACTGTTGCTACAGAATTACAGACCAACCACTGTGGTTACTTTGGTGTACACGTACTGTACTTCTATCTCAGTTTCTTTTAGTTGTTCTATTTTGAAGTACACAGGGTTACAATATAATTACAACGAGTCGTTTTAACGCTTGTGCTATTAAAGGAATTGTATAGGCTAATGATATAACGAATTAGATGAATTATGTTGTTTGGTTTACAACAGCGAATGAGCCTTTCTTCTTTTACTTATTTAAAACTTTAATTTGAACTGACTATTTTGTGAATTTTGTCACTGGCATCACATAGGCCTACACCGCCTACTTAAAGCAGAGTATTAAGTATCCCATTTGCTAGTTTCATTGTTTCAATACGGCAATAGCACTAAAGTATTCTATTTATCAGCACATTTTAGTATCGACACAGTCAACTTTTTAGTTAGTATAATAATATTCTGTAATTTGTGTTTGAATGTTTACATACAGTGAATATATATGCGGAACACTTAGGTTGCTATCTGGAATTTACCGTATGAACTGAGCCTACAATGGTCACAGATGATCGACCTGTCTTATAGCGCTCCATAAACGAATTGACTGGATTTACAAAACGTTCATGCTGGCTTCGCATCGGAGTGACAACATCCATGTTCAACAGCAACCTTCCAAAACATCCTCCATAGGTAAGGCTATATTCAGATTTCAAAATGTTGATGATATGTTACAAAATCATTTCAAGAGCCTTCATAGCGATGTACCTTACTTTCTGATTAAAATACAGAATCCCTAGTTGTCACAATGCAATTATGATTACTTATGTATGTAACATTGGGTTACCTATCAAAAGTTTGAATAAGACTTGAAAGGCCTGTTTTGATGATGATATACGTCCCCCAGTTGAACATTATCACATGGAGCAGTGTCTTTGTACAAAGTCCTCGCAGGAATATTGAATTTGACTCTTCCACAATCAATATATAGTAGAAAAGGCGTCAAGATTCTCTGACAGTCAAATTTCCAAGTAGATGAGAAATGCAGTACCCCATTAATATTCAGGGCTTGTATGCCATTATGGAATTAGTGTCCGGTACATGCAGATTGTTTGTATGCGGTTCAGGGGGTTAATTGACAGCATAATAATGTTCATTGTCAGCCTAGTCTCGTATAGTATGCATTTAGATGCTGATTTGGTAGTGAGGCATTTAATTCCTAGTTTGTGGTCATGTTTTATGCTTCTGAACCATGTCTAGTGAGATGTGGCCTAGATCTAAATAACCTACTGTATTTTCTGAATGAGAATGACTACATATTTGAGGCTTCATTGTTGGTTCTGAGAAGAAAAAGTATTTTAAACTGGCTACGTCAAGGAAATCACAAAATCACAAATCCAGTAGGCTACATAGCCAATTCATCTATAATGCATTTTGGCATTTTCTACTTGCTTTCTCGCAATTTCCTTTCTATGTTGGAAATAGCCATATGCATGTTTGCTAGTAGAATGAACTTTGGTCAACGGTCATAGTTTGTAAAGCTCACTGAGAGTTGAAGGATGCCAGGTTAGGTCTACCTAAGCTAAATTGTAGGATGTGTGTCAGGTAGTGTGTGTCAAATTGTGTTTTCATAGAAGTGTGACTCATTATTTTTCTGCAAATAAACATTAATAGTCACAGCAATGACGGAATTGTGTGCATTTGGTATTATTTGGTGCGCAAGATATTAAGAATTAGGGTCATCTATATTTTATGACGGATGCTAATGATAACCACATATTATAATGGCCTCGATATGAAGTAAGTGATATATTATTTGATTAGGAAACGCTAATGTTTTCGCAATGAAATTATTAGTAAACTTGCAGCTCAAGTTCTGTAAGTCACAAGTATGAAGCTATTGTTACGCTTGGCTGGCATGTAGTTCTTATGTAAATACATTATTTGCAATGCTGCCATTACTTGATAATCATAATGAATAATGAGGTGACAGTAAGCTATTATATCAGGTATCGATTAATATATAGATCCTGGCAATTTTAACACTTTCTGGTGGCTCATAATCTTTCTATGCTCGGATGCATCACAAGATTCTTGTAGCACTAACACGCAACACCATTTTCAGCTGACCAAGTGAAAAGAAATATTTTCGGCTTCGGTCGAGGTTCCGCCAGCAACCCGCCTGCAACTAGAGCAAGCAGTAAGGGACTGGTGAATGTAATCAGTAGAAATCAAGGCCCTCAAATCGCTACTCAAGGCAATGGAGCTAGGAGACCGCAAACTATTGCTGTAGTTGGTGCTTTAACCTCAAGTAAGTATTAAATATTTGTTGGAAGATATATATACCAAATCTATCATATATTCGACAGGGCTAACTGCCAGCTAATCAGGTCGTTGCATATACAAATGTTTTGATGACGGTTTACTTCAGGGTCCACTATCAGTAGCATATCCATCTTGTGTACTTGGCTATCTTCAATGCCACTTCATAAGTTAACTGGATTGTTATTAGTCATGGCTATGCAGAACCTGAACAAGGTATAAACCCCTCTCTTGATTATGATTTGTTTATTCTGGGAGTTGTGCTGTGAAAAGTTGATGATAACAATTATGAAGTGTATAATCATCACGAAACGTAACTGCTGAGTCGGGCAGTGCAGATCTTGATATGGGATTGAAAATAAGTTGAAGAATATATTCCAAGTTTGCAACAACTGCCCTTCTGCAAGTTTTGTTAAATGTGTCTAAATTGGCTGTAATAGTGTGTCCTTGCATGCCGAGTTTCAGTTAATAAAATTATAAATGTCTTCAATACCCTGAGGCCATGAAGCTCTTTTGTGATTTAATTTACCTGATATCCTGTGATGTCAGTCACTCGCTTTGAAAGCTGGAATATTCCTGAAGCAGGCTACTAGTAATCATGATTTTGTGTGTACTTACATGTTATAGTATTGCTGATAGATGAAAGAATGATATCCTTTTCATTGTACAGTATGTTAGTTAGAGTTTCCTTGTTTCAACGGATTCTTTGATATATATATAGTAATTTGCCTTTGACGTGACTTTTTGTGATTTTGTGGGGCTTACACATAATTCATATGTGTTTTTTGTTCAGTTGAGATCAGTGTATTGCCAAAATATCTAGTCTTTGTGATTCCACTTTCAGTAGGCTTGGTTGCTTTGAAAATAACAGCAATCTCAAAGAGTATATCGTATCATGCAGAATCGATGATCCCTCTGAAAGTAGGAAGTCCATTGGTAGCATGTCCAAAGGTCAGGAAGTCGTTTTTCAAGATGGAGATAACTTCTCGTCTGCCAGTACAAACGGAGGTAGAGAACTCAGTCCTGAAGAAATTGCAATTCTGCAGAAAATCGAAGCGCAAAATCGGTGAGAGATTTATCTATGTTTAAAGAATAGTTATATAATCAGTGATAAAATAGTATAGGCACTGACTGTATGGGTGTATCAGCCTGCTGTTATATCTATTATTATCAGCACATAGTATTGATCAACAACTTGTTTCTATTACTTGATAAGCATGGGTTACAAGATGAATTGTAACTTGTAAGTATTTGTGAAACCACAAACCACATCCAGTAAAAAGTCTGAAAATACTACCTTATGTTAGTTTACAAGTGACCTATTTCATTGGTGGGCAATCACCAATATGCAGCCAATAGAGAAATCACTGCACAACATGCTTCCTTTATTACCATTGTTGATTATGTATTTCTGTTGAACGGGACTCCTTCTGATGCCAGCCACTGATACCTTATACTTGAGCTTTGATAGCCTGTGGGGTATCAACCATTACTTGGTATTTTGACCGAAATCAACGCAATGTAATTAATGCACTGGACTGATAAGCATAATCATTGGATAATCTTGGATTACTTATGATTTGTACGAGGCTGATTAGATTATTTTATTTATCGCAGTAGGCCTAGGTTGATGCATTAAACACATCAACATTACCTACTGACATGGAAGAGTGATTAGAAATTGGAGCATTTAGTACACAGTCAATAGAACCTTACCAGAAAGAACAAGTTTGCTTTGGCTTGATGGATGCAAGGTAGCCTGAATAAGGGAGTTTAGCATATATCATCAAGGGTAATACACCTAATTTCGATGTAGGCTACAGTTTAGTGTATGTATCTCAAGTCTGTGACCGTGAATGGCTCAGGATTTCCTAGACAGGCCTTGGGATCGAAAATTTTCGCTTGCATTCTATACCTGCGCTGTATTATCTCGGCCCAAGATTACATCTTTTTAACGCAGAAAGAGCAAGCAAGGTGAAATGGTATGCGTATTTGGGGTATGCCATAGAACTTGACTATAGGTTGTATGATAAATCCAGAATTGGATATGTAATATCTGGATTTATTTGACAACTTTGCGGACATGATCAACACTGACTTTGTCATCAGTGTTTTTTTTTTGTTCGGCATACCCATTACCCATTTCTCTACACAGTACCAATGTTATTTAAAAACATTAATAGTATTAATGATACCAAATACCATTGCAGTTTCAATACAGTTGTGAATCATGTCTCAAGCAGGTATGAACAATGAACAACATCACCATTTAGTTGAGAGTGCTTGAAGCTCTGAACTATACCATATTGTACTCAAAATGTGTGAAACATTAGGACTATGTAGTAGTAGTATACAGGCTGATCGTAAAGTGCAAATATGTTACTTGGACTGACGGTGTGAGGTTGTTACAGAAGTTGCAAATATAACTGTTTGCTGATTAGATGGCGATACTTGTGTAAAGAACACTTGTACCATGGCACCATTTTTACCCTTCCAAACATAGATACTACATACCACAAGAATAATATTAAGTGGCTGCAAAGGGGGTAGAGGTGTATATGTCATATTTGAAATATTATGATATGAATTATTGTCAGGGTACCAGGTTGATGATTGAGTTATGTTGGTACTGAACACATTGGCTCGAATTGGTTGAAAACTATCGCTGTTAGCCAGAAAAGTCATTTTGCAGAAAATTTATGGCATAAAATTTTGAGTGAAACTAGTCAAGGGTCACTTGGATATTAAGTCGATTGGGCCAGACTTTTTTATTGGGAGACTCATGGAGGGCAATAGTGCAAGGCAGGTTGAATGGTTATTGTAATAAAACATGACGTAACACAGACATACCTTTAGTTTTGTAGTGATCACTTAGTCTATGTGTGGCATTTGAGATCTGGTAGTTGTCCTCCTTCAGGCTACGCAATGGCCTCTGGGCTCTCATGGTGGATTTTGTAATGCGTCAATGAAAGTTGTTTGATTAGCGTAGGTACACAATTGTCCTTCTGTAGCTTAAATTGAAAGTTAGATCTTGGCACGGTGTTGGTTATCTCGCCGGCGTGCGCGTCACAAAGACCAGCCAAATCATGATTGTGACCTGGCAACTATTCAAATTGTTACCGTATACGTAGATTGTACTTATGACAATGAGAGCCATGCTTTACAGTAACACTGTTAAAGATTCTTACGTCGAATACATGTGATGACTTGGAAGTGTTATTGCTTTCTAGACCACAGGCGTAACATGAGTTAGCAATGTCCAGATCGCGATTACACAGTCCAAGTCCAGACTAAGTGCTAAAAATTAGGAGGTAGTTTGAGATTTTGATCAATTCTGGCAGTGTCACGATTTTGAATTGGAGATGGCAAGAAATTTGAGGAAACCGGTGGTTTGTGAATCAGTAGGCAGTTCCACATTTTATTTCGGGTAAGTACCATGGTACAATCTTATGCTGATATTCATACAAAGTGACCAGACGTTTTAATTGAGGATATTTTGTAGTTGATGATGTTTTGTGTCGTGATTATTGTTGCTTGGTATAGGTATATTGACGAGTCATAATTTTGTTTTGAAATGTAAGATTTTGTTGTACATAGTTTTAGTTTGTGGTAGCTAATGCTGAGAGATGTATGAATGAAGTTTTGTTCTGTGTTGCTTGCTTTGGTGAAAAACAGAATGGGAATATCATAGTTGGAGTTTCTGAGTGTTTACTTTTTATATGGTTGGGTGCTATGACAACACTTTTTCGCTGCTACATCTTTTGCCAGCCTTATTCCTGTTCAAGCTATTGTAATGGCGAAATACAAAGTGTAAAGAAGGTCAACTCGGCCTCGAAACCTGTGGAGGAAGTGACTGTTTTATATGGCACGGTGCTCTTAAACGTTATTAAGTGAATCTAATTTGAAGTGTCAATGTAACTGTGATTTGTTTGTCAGTTGCTAGAGAAGCTTTGTAGGCGATGGTGGTGATCTTATGCAGGAATTCAATAAATTGAAGGCTATTTCACTGTAATTTATCACCAAAAGAATTCCAAAACTGTGTTGGCAGTTATTTTTGGTCTCATCAGATATTCGTTGGTGATTGTGCATTCCTTTATGCTAACATATTCGAGCATGATTAATATGCAGCATATTACAGTGCTTCTAGTATATCTAAGCGATGAGTAAGAAAAATATTCGTGTTCACAAGAAAGGTCGCAGAATTAGGAATGCCTTGAAGTCGTAAGCATCTCACATCTCGGTTGACTATTCCACTCTATTTATAGTAATCATTGATTGTGTTTGATGTGATTTCATGGTTGGTGGCTGTGTGAGATTGTGTGGAATTCGTGTGATGGGAATGCTTTGGGTGTGTAGGGGATGTCTGGTTTTACAGTGTTTAACTCGGTGAAATGGTGGTCTGGGAAAATGCTGCAGACATGACTGAAATAGCACTCTTTGATTTCAGTTTCGACCTAATGTTGGTTACTCAAGCTAGAGTGTGCTTGAGCCCTGGTTTCATGTGGTTAAGCAACCTCAATGTGAAGTCTATTCGTAGGCCTGCTTTTCATTCAGTAGCAGATGTATTTTACTTCAATATTTATCACCTATGTTACATAATAGGCTAGTTAACGCACTTGATATATAAGAGTACCTGAGTACATTTTTAAACATTTAGTATGTCAGTTGACATCATTTTGATCTTCGATCGGTATAATTTTACGTAGTTACGTCTATATTATTTGTAGCATTGACTACTTTAAACCACCTTAAGCCACAATTATCCAATTTAATAAATGTCATGTTCTGGAAATTTTTGTTTCGTGGAGTTTTTATAATGATTGTATGACGGGTAGCTTTGATTGATAATTATATAAGCGGGTCATGTATGTCTTGTCTCACAAGCAGTGATTTGTTTCTAGGCTTTGTTATCAGAATTGATACTAAAAATACGTTATAAATATCACACAACGGAGCTAATTCACAGCTGTAATTGAATTTGATAATAACCACGAATGTATTTTACAGACTCTTGGAGGCGGACACAAAGTCTTTGAAATCGATATCAAGCGAAGGTGGACGAAGAAACAGTAATGGCTCGCTGTCGCCAACTTCCAATCATAGCGTTAACTCCCTCAATGGTACGTATATTTTA